>PITA01015919.1:0-23608 GCA_004023965.1 Spilogale gracilis
GGAAACGAAACAACAGAGATTTTGAACACAGAAACAAACTGAGGGACTTGGAGGGAGGGGGGTGGAGGTATGGGAGAGCCTGGTGGTGGGTACTGGGGACGCCTAAAGCGTGGAGCACTGGCGGTGGGGAATGGGGAATGAATCTTGAAACACTGGAAAAAAAAAATTTTAGTAACAATAAAAATAAATAAATTAAAAAATAAATAAATAAATAAATTGGCAAATTTACATGGCAAAAAAATAAATAAATAAAAGTGATTATCACCAAAAGTCAAAAAAAAAAAAAAAGAACTTGTGTTTTCATCATACATGGGAAAGGCAGTCACACACACACACACACACACACACACACACACACACACAGACACACAGTTAAAAGGAGAAAAAAAAGAAAAGAACAAATCTTTAGGTCATGGTCTAGACATTCAGACCAAATGTGAAAGTGTAAAGAAGCAACAAAAGGAACTGTGGTTGTTTCCATTCTTATGGATGTCCACTGCTACTTCAAGAGCAGTGGAACATATAAGCAGAGATCTAGCAGCCCTTATAAAAATTGCAAATTCTTGCTGTTTTCTTGTGAAACTAAAAATCAGTCAATTAGATTTAGATTTAACATCAGAAATACAGTCAATATATTTTATTTTCAAACATATGTACATATTAGCTTTACTTTATGTTGATAATATAAGCATCACGTTATTTTCTATTCTACCAAATACAATTTCTGACTGATAATCAAGTTGTGAAGACCTCCGACCTCAAGTAGTTTTAAAAGTAATAGTTTCAAAATACCAAATCTGCTTATCTTAAGTGAAAGGATTTAAATTACATTGTGGATAAATTGTAAGCAAACCAGCTAAAACACTGTGTTATTTCGGAGGTAAATGGACTGAAACAGATGGAAAGGGGAAGAGGAGAGCTTTCCTAGAGGCACAGTGTCTGTGTGTCACCAGCTGTTGCTGGGAGATAATGTGCAATGGCAAGTCATGTATAGGAGGAAATCCAATTGCCTGTAGTCCTCTGCTTTAGACTGTTAGGAGAAAGAGCCTCTACTTGAGTTCTTTTAATTGAAGGTGAAGGCGGGAATTTGCAATGCCCACTTAAAATGACACTTCTTTACTTGATTGAAATGTAAAACAGGGCTCAAAATTTGCCTATTTTATTCCACAGTGGGATTCAGCTAAAGCTGAATTCATGGAGGAAGCCATGGGAGTTTTTGGGGGGAGACGGTAATGGATAAAAAGTAAGGTAGAATATATTAGTTAGTAATCATGCTGTATAGCCTATAAACATTTTTGTTATTTTAAATTTAAATTAGAATTTATTTTAAATGTTGTTATTTAAATATACAGAGAAAAAAATTCATATAAGCCACAATTGCCTGAATTTGCTTTTTAGGAGAAGTCTATTTTCTACATTAATTGATTCCTTTATTATGAATGACAAAAATCCAAAACATGACAGGGAGAGCCCAGAATATAATAAAGAGGATTGAATTTATCTAGGAGTTATATTTTTTCACAGATACTGTATAAAAGGGGGTTTGTAGATGAGGGAAAGTAAAAGAAGGTATGATTAGAACTTGAAAAAAGGGTCTTACATGATAAAGAAGCCACAATAAATGGAAGAAGCCTGGGAACAAAGTAAAAGACAGCAGTTGAATACTTAAGTACTTACGTGGTGTTGTCAACAGGTGGTACCTGGCAGGTCACTTCTAGAAGACAGGTAAATTACACATGTTGGAAGCAGACTATGGAACAGTACCCAGCAATTACAAGCAAGGCATTTTATTTGCACATACCTACATGGATGGGTCTTAACAATGGTGCACCAAGTGAAAAAATTATATTATTTATAAGATATAAAAATGAGACTATTTCTATAAATTATAATATATGCATGCAAAAAATACATTTTAGGAGTTTTCAGTGAAATAAAAGATATATTTAATACATGAAAATGAATGCAGAGTGAGGGGAAAGGATTTTTGAAGGCAAAGTATATGAAGAATGAATAATTACTCAAACTTGAGATAACCGAAGACATATGAGGGAAGCTGGATTAGCCTGGTCTGGCTGCCATAGTAAAGTCATCACAGACTGAGTGGCTTAAACAATGAACATTCATTTTCTCACAGTTTGGGAAGCTAAACATTCATGATTATGGTGCCAGCAAATTTAATTTCTGGTGAAGACCATCTTCTTAGGTTGTAGACAACCCCTTCTCACTGTGTCCTCACCTGACCTTTCCTCTGTGCTTTTTCAGAGACATACAGAGAGAGATCTTGGTGTTTCTTCCTCTTTTATGACACCAATTTTTATCAAATTAGGGTTCTACTAATATAACCACATTTGACTTTAATTACTTCCTCAAAGGGATTACTATATAGTAACAATGAAAGAAAAAAAGAAAGCCTGCACTGGAGAAAGACTTACTGCTTTCTTTAATGCTACCATATGGTTTATATAAACCAAACTATGATATGGAGAGGACTGAGGTGGCAGCTGGCAGAGTCTCTGTGGATTTACAAATGCAAACTGGCCCGGCAGGAGTCCTTGAACTCACACTTAAGTAACAGACAGATAAGTCAGGTTGAGCGCAGAGAACATAAGACAGGAGACATTTCACAGTTTTTTTGCTTTGTGCTGCCATCTTAAACATATGTATGTCACACATTACATTTAAAATGACTACTCTACATATTTTGTGACAATGGCTAAAAATATAATGGTTCCTTAGCCATTGGAATGAGATTTGCAAGAAGAGGATGGGGGAAACTATTATCTCTTTTGGCGGTGGTAGGTAGATATTTGGGAAAACAGCAGGTCTAGGATTTTCTGCAGCTTCATCACCTGCATTAGTGCTAGAAGCAATTGGGTTCATCAGTGCTGACTTCCTGTTATTTTGGCATTTCCCAATTCCTTTTCAATCAGCAGTCACCTTTTCATAAATTTTATAAACATGTAACTTCCTATATTGAATCCCTTTTAGTTAAATATCTTGAGGGGCACCTGGGTGGCTCAGTTGGTTAAGCAACTGCCTTTGGCTCAGGTCATGATCCCAGAAACCCGGGATCGAGCCGGCATTAGGCTCCCTGCTCAGCAGGAAGCCTGCTTCTCCGTCTCTCACTCCCTCTACTTGTGTTCCCTCTCTAGCTGTGTTTCTGTCTGTCAGATAAATAAGTAAAATCTTTAAATAAATAAATAAATACATACATACATACATACATACATACATACATAAATAAATAATAAATATCTTGAGTCATTTCTATTACCTGGACAATTATTGAATAATCATAGCAATTATTTATTAGGAACATTATAAATCCTCTGTTAATAAACCAAAAATAAAATCTGGTTGCTCAGCATTTAATTAAGTCAAGTTTCTATTTACACTTAAGATCTTATGACCTATAACACTTTCAGTGAAACCTCATCTTGATAATTTTGGTAATAGTCTATTGAAATTTTGTCCAGATTATGGAAGAGTTAAGTATTTGAAAAACATGACTAATACATGTTGAACTTGAACTCAATTTTATAATAAATTTCTTCAAATATCAGAATTTATTTTAAATGATAAAGAACAAACACAAGAATTTGGAAAATATTGGGCAATGGGGCTTAAAAGGATATTTTTAACTCCTAAGGACTATTTTTAAAATATATATATATGAATTTAAATTTTTTCCTTTTTAGTGTAGTTTTCATGGTATTACCCTTTCAGAGGAAAAGAGTAAAGTATATGAGAAGTAAAGTAAAAATAAAAATAAATAATAATAAGGAAATTATGGGACATATTTTAGTGGTAAGGGAAAAGTGAGGTGCCTTGCTTTAGCATCATATTATTTAGACCATTTGTTTATTCAAAAAACATCTTTAAGAACAATTTTCATATATATAATTCTTAAATCCCTTTTTAGAATTCTTTTTCCTCCTTCTAGACAGCTTTTGATTAGGGTTAGGATTTTTCTAAATTACTTACTTTTCAATTTCTTGATCCAGATATGACTATAATTTTTAAGCCTTTGGAAGAGTAAGACCTGATTTTGTTAAGGTCTTAGGATCCCATTATCTAGGTTTTTAACTTCTTGTCTTATCAGTTTTTCTATGGTCCATCACGCTGCACACTATTATTTTGTGTTTTTTTCTTTGTCTTTTTTTAAAGGATTATAATATATACTTTTATTTCAGGTGAATACTGTATTAAATATTATATATATATATATATATATATATATGAATTCCAGACTAATGGTTGTTATTTTTAAAAAAATAAATCTTTCTGTTGGGTTTATAAAATTCTGATTTAAGGAATTTCACATGTTATATTGAGAGATCAAGCCCAGGAGAGCCCCTTTGATTAACTTAGCCCAGATTCCTTTTTCCCACTCTTATTGAGATATTGACGTACTTTGCTGTATAAGTTTAAGTTGTACAGTATAATGGTTTGACTTACATGCATTGTGAAATAATTATGGCAATAAGATTAGTTAATTTTAATGCATGATTAGTCCAACCGATTTTCACTAATTAATTCACATAAGTACATTTAAATACAGAGGGTTTTCCTTTTCCCCCAATTGTTTTATTACTTTTTTAAGATTTTATTTATTTGAGAGAGAGTGAGAGCAAGAAAGAGAGAGAAAATAGAGTGGGGGGAGAGACAGAAGCAGAGGGAGAAGCAGACTCCCTGATGAGCAGGGAGCCCCATGCCAGAACTGATCTCAGGACTCCAGGATCATGACCTGAGTAGAAGGCAGAAGGCAGAAGGCAAATGCTTAGCCAACTCAGCCACCAGTTTGCTTTAGTCAGCTAGGGCTGCCATAACAAAGTAACAAAATTGTGGTTTTCTTTTTTTTTTTAATTTTTTTAAATTTTTTTTCAAAATTGTGGCTTTCTAATAACACTAATTTATTTTCTTCAGTTTTAAAGTTAGAAGTCATCGATATGAAGGTTTTGACAGTTATTTCTTCTGAAGCCATCTTCTTCTGGTGTCTAAATGGTGTCTATATGTTCCTTTCTATGTTCCTAATCCGTTCTCTTTATAAGCATACCAGTCATACTGGATAAGACCCACCCTAACTATCCTATTTTGATTTGATTACTGCTGAAAGGCTCTATTTCCAAATAGTCACATTTTAAGGTACTAGGGATTAGGACTTCAAAATATGAATTTTGGGAGAATGTAACTCAGCCCATAAAACATACCTGCTTATTGACTACAAAATCAGAGAGAACAAGGATAGTGAGCACCATCATAATCCCCCTAAGTTCGAATATAATAAATGCAGTGCCATAATATCTTCTATTAAAGTATTATCAAAGGTGAAAGATCCATTCCCATGTCAGTTAGTGACCATTTATGTGTATAATTCCTAACAGGGAGAGAAAAAAAAAAGGTTTTGACTTACCTAACATGTATAGACTTTATCATGCAAGACAAAAATAAGGAAAAAAATTCTAGAAAATGTAAAAAGTGTATCCATACAATAATTCAAACACATTTGAAGGAGGAAAAAAAATCCTTAATGCATAAATGTGATTCCCTAAAGATGTGCCATGAATAATCATTTATATTTTCCCAGAGTGTAGAAAGGAAAAAATACATTTAAAATGATTAATACTTCATTTTATTACAAAATGAGACACAGCTTATTTTAAAATTTAAAAAACCTTATTTCTGGTTTTCAAAATGATACTTTAGAATTTTCCTTTAAAAAAAGACTACCCTCATTAATATTAATAATTTCAAAACATAATTTTGTATCATTTCTTTGCTGAATTTGTATGTTTGATAAATTCTTAAGATTTATACATCTAAATAAATGAACATGATATCTAAAAGGTTTTTTTTTAAAGATTTAATGTATTTATTTGACATAGAGAAACACAGATAGAGAGAGAACACAAATAGGAGGAGTGAGAGAGGGAGAAACAGGTTTCCCACTGAGCAGGAAGCCTGATGTGGGGCTTGATCCTAGAACTCCAGGATCATGACCTGAGTCGAAGGCAGATGCTCAATGACTGAGTCACCCAGGCACCCCAATATCTAAAAATGTTTTGTGACGTTTTGTTAGAAAAATACCTAGGTTTTTACATTTTAATTTTACATTTTACATTTACATTTTACATTTTTCCTTAGAAAGTACACTAACCATTGACTTGTAGAAGATTTCAGACATATTTAATTGTACTGAATAATGTATGCAAATCAAGAGTGTTGATATTATGTAAATATAAGTAGTTTACATCTGGTGCAGACAGAAATCTAGGAAATAAAAGAATCATGAGAGGACAAGTTAGGAAAAACAAGGAAAATATGTATAACAACTGAGACAAAATAAGAACATGTAAAAGAAGACAGTAAATTTTCTAAACTTCACAATATCTTGAACACCAGATACATCTTATACTTTTAATATTGAAATTCCTATGACTGCTGTGGGTTCATTGGATTGCACATGATTTAACTATCAATGGAGTTTCCTTAAATTGTTGGTTATCCTCTGTCAAAGTGGAAGATGATGCAGGCAGAACGGATAAGATCTCCTTTGTTCTAGACCTCTCCATCATGACCACCACCTAGTAAACCTCCCCTATATTCTCACCACAAATGCTGTGCCATGATCATGTTGTGTTATTTCTTGTCATATGTACGTCTATTTCCAATAGGGGAATCAATAAGGCAGTGTTTCTCAGTTTAAATGACAAGGTCTGACAATTTTAGCTCTCTGTAACAGTCTTGAAATAACATCTGTACCACTGTTGGGGAAAAAATATATCTACAAGATCAAAATTATGATTAAAAGTGATCAGTTTAATAAGCAAAAAATCAATTTTACTATGGAAAATTGAGAGGAGAAAAAAGTGGTTTTGATACTAGAACAGGGAATACTTCTTAAAAAGGCAGTGTTTGAATTGGACCTTATACATGAAAATTCGTTAATTTCCAGGCTGGAAGTTTAGATATATATTACTTGTTTTAACAACCATTTATCATTGTCACATTCTAGCCTCAAAGGAAAAAAATACCAACATGTCAGCCAGCATTTACAAAATGTGGCTATACATGGAAAATAAAATGGAACTTTTCATTATATATGTTTCTTTTTAAGTTATTCTACTTTTTTAAAAGATCTAATTTATTTATTTTACAGAGAGAAACCATATCAAGTAATATTGATAATTTAATTTAATGGAAATTATGCCTCATTATCATAAATTCATAAAATAATAGTGAGTAATTATACCAGAAATTGTTTCTGAAATTAAACCATTAAAATAACTTAAAAGTGGGGTACCTTTTTTAAGTTGGTGGCTTAAAACCACCACCAGGTGGCTCAGTCATTAAGCGTCTGCCTTTGGCTCAGGTCATGATCCCAGAGTCCCAGGATGGAGCCACAGCATCAGGCTCCCTGCTCCATAGAAAGCTTGCTTCTCCCTTTCCCACTCCCCCTGCTTCTGTTCCCTCTCTTGCTGTCTCTCTGTCAAATAAATAAAATCTTAAATAAATAAATAAATACATACATACATACATATTTTTTGAAAGTAAAAATGGTGATACAAAATTAATGCTGATACAAAAAAATCTGTTGTGTCTATACACTAATCTTGAAGTAGCAGAAAGGGAAATTAGGAAAACAGCCCCATTTGCATTTGCATCAAAAACAATAAAATACCTAGAAATAAACAACCAAGGCTGTGGTTCAAAAATGATGAAACACTGATGAAAGAAACTGAAAAGGACACAAACAAATGGAAGGATGTACCATGCTCATGGATTAGAAGAACCAACATTTTTTAAAATGTTTATTAGAAAAAAAAATGGAATAGAGTTGAAATTTTTTTATTACTATTTTTGTTGTTTTCTAACTCTTAGTAATAGCTGTTCATTTTGAGACACTTGTATGATTAGGTCATGTCTGTAAGTGAACATTCTGTAATAAGGACACGTTTGACATTTCTACCCTATTTTCTAAATTACAACTAATACATGAAAATTAGGTCTTCCTTATAAAAGAGTTATATATTTTATTGTCACATTTATATGATGTTGCCCAGAGTTTCTCTTATTCAGAAGTAAATGTGATCATTTTTTTTGCCACTTACTTTGTCATTTTAATAAGGAAAATATTGCTGTACTGAAAATTGTTAAGAATTATGCACCAAAACTCACTCCTTCCTGTAAATTTGAAAGAGTTATTTTCACATGCAATCTTTTTTTCTTTCATTTAAAGTGATGTGTTTCTTAAAAAATATATATATTGTTGACAATGTTACATTCATTTCATGTATACAGTATGGTAATTGGAGAAGTCTATATCTTATGCTCACAAGCAATATTAATACAGTGGATTTCAACTGATGGGTAAAAATTACTGATGTGAGGGCGCCTGGGTGTCTCAGTTGGTTAAGTGACTACCTTCGGCTCAGGTCATGATCCTGGAGTCCTGGGATCGAGCCCCGCCTCAGGCTCCCTGCTCGGCAGGAGGCCTGCTTCTCCCTCTCCCCGCTCCTGCTTGTGTTCCCTCTCTAGCTGTGTTTCTGTCTGTCAGATAAATAAATAAAATATTTTAAAAAATACTGATGTGGCTTGATAACTCTGTAAGTATCTATAGATATGCTGAACCTATAGATATGCCAATCCTTTTTAATGTTTGAAAAAAATTTGTAACAATTCTTAGATACATAGTATTGTAACATCCACTAGCAGCTGGAATATTGAATTAAGTGGGATTATTACATGGTACATCAAATTATTAAAAAAGTATTATGTAAAATAAGCATTGTTTTAAAATTGCAATGAATAAAAACTCTGAAACACAGGGTAAATTTAAAACAATATGCTCCATTGCATCTCCTAGATATTTGTTGAACCATGCAAAACTTTTCTAAGTGAATATATAAAAGAACAAAGTCTAGAAAACAAACTATTCTACTCAGTGCCAGAGTGGTCAAGAACAACCATGTGGAGAATGTAATGAAATAGAATCCAATTTAATTTCTTCAGCTGAATTGCAAATAAAATGTTTTGCACATTTATGCCTCAAAAGAGAAAGCCCAATAGCTACTTCTTCGGTTTAGTGCATATTATCTGTAGCTTTCTTCACTTTTCATCTATCATCACAAACTGGATTTATAATCTCTCAAGTAGGTTGTACATCTTTTGTTTATCTGGTATACTTATCATAAAATAATGCACTGAGTAGGTGTTCTATACATATCGATTGATTTTGTGTGGACTAAAAAGATGCATTTCTACATTATCTGAATTGAATATTGTCCTATAATAAAACGAAAAAACGAGTATACTACATTCGAAAAATGAATGTATTATATATAAACACTAAGTGAGTTGTTTTTTTCAAGATTTGAATATATTCTCTATGACCTATTTCATTCTCTATGTCCATGATTTGGCTAAGAAATAACTACACAGGGTTACCTATATTTTATTCTTATAGTACTATTTGATTCAAAAGTCTGCTTTCTTGAGTTAGGTATTCAATGCATACACCAACTCCTGCAAATGATGAGAATTTTTGTTTTTGTTTTTGTTTTTGTTTTTGTTTCTGTTTTGGCAAGCTTGCCTAGGTAGTTTTAAAAATGAATCCAGCCATTGACTGGTGTGTTCTAATTGCTATAATTTGAATAATTAATTCTATGTTTAGAAAATGAGTTCAAGGTGGTGTGTGATTAACCATGTTTAATGAAGTCATTACCTGATTAAAACGCATTTCATGCCCATGACTGATTATATCTAAACGCTAATCAATTTGATTTAAATTGCCTCTATATATTTAAATTTGTTACAGTTTTGTCTTATACCTACTGTGATGAAAACTACATTGATATTCTATTATGGGTTATTGTTTCTACTTCTGGACTTACTATTTCTAGAAGGAAATAATATAGGAAATAATGTATCATTTTCATGAGAAAAAACATCTGCAGAAAATGTTCTTGGGTTAGGAAATAATTTAATTTTGGAAAATAGAAATTTTAATAAAAGGGACCAGTTTGATTAAGGAGAGAGCTCTTTAGTGATAAATTAGGTGGCTAAATTTCTGAGGGACTTTCTTGTGCATTAACTCTAGCTTTGAATCTTCACAAATAGAGCATCTCAAACTTGCCATGTGGCCTTGAGAAAGTGAATGATTTTAAAGAAAAGACATTTGAAATATTTTTAATAATAGAACTCAAGAGTGTGAAGATAGATTTTTTTTTTTTAGAGGACAGACATCAGTTATTTTTCTTCTACGCTGAGCACAGAACAAGAGAAAATATAATTAAACTAAGAAATGAGATATTTGGGGTCTTGGGATTGTCTTGAAAGTATAAACTAAATCCCTTAGATGTTGAAATGCATTGCTGAGGTTGGACTATGATACTCTTTTGCAGAATTTTAAAAGATGCATAATTTCTCATGTGATTTAGTTATACTGAAGTAGTCAATAGCTTTCCCAAGTTGTTTCCTTCAACAAACAATCTTTTAGTGCCATGGGACAAAATTTTCATATTTTCAGTACAAATCTGGATTCAAAGAACAAGCCATTGTTTACACTGTGAACTCAGCTGTGTTGACTATGATTTTGACATTTACAATAGATAAATGCCTACCTACTTTACATACATACACATGTATACATACATGTTTGAATCTGTGTTCTTTCACTATGCTTAAAAAAGTGTTTCATTCTGCAAATTTTCACATCTGAAGATAACACATTCTTTAAGAGTTATTAATAAGTTGTTGTTATTGGATGATGGACAAAAATTATAAATATAGGGGCACCTGGGTGGCTCAGTCATTAAGCGTCTGCCTTCAGCTCAGGTCATGATCCCAGAGTCCCAGGATTGAGCCCCACATCGGGCTCCCTGTCCAGCAGGAAGTCTGCTTCTCTCTCCCCCACTCCCCCTGCTTGTGTTCCCTCTCTAGCTGTGTTTCTCTCTGTTAAATAAATAAATAAATAAATAAATAAATAAATAAATAAATAGAATTTCCGGAGAAACATGCTTTAGATTTATTGCATAACGCATGTGATGATTTTGAAAATGAAGCAGTTCAGGGGTTCTCAGCCTTCACACTATTGACATTTTGAGCTGGATAATTCTTCTCGTGAGGAGCTTTCCTGAGCTTGCTATGTTTAGCAATATCCCTGGCCTCTATCCAATTTTTACCAGTAGCATCCCAACCCCCAAATAATGACAAGGAAAAATGACCCCAACATTGTCAAATGCTCTCTGGACGGTGGGGAATGTGGTGGTGGTGGTGACAAAAGAAAAGAAAAGAAAAAAAGAAAAGGAAAAAAGAAAAGAAAAGAAAAGAGACTTTTATAGAAGTGAACAAATTGATAAATTAATATTACAATGAATAAGTGAAATGAAATAAAAGTAAAAATTACAATGAATACTACAATCTGAAAAATGTTTCTTAAAAGATACTGATAAGTTTTTTAAGTATCGCTGTTCGGCTCAAAAGAAGATTTTCTTATATGAAATTTATTTTTTTAATTTTTTTAAAGATTTTATTTATTTATTTGACAGAGAGAAGCACAACTAGAGAGGGAACACAAGCAGGGGGAGTGAGAGAGGGAGAAGCAGGCTTTTCCATAGAGCAGGGAGCTTGATGTGGGCCTTGATCTCAGGACTCTGGGATCATGACCTGAGCTGAAGGCAGATGCCTAATGACTGAGCCACCCAGGCACCCCTGTCTTATGTGCAATTTAAACAAAAAATCATGTCAACATAACCAAAGTTAATTTATTTTTCAAATTTTTAAAGTTTTATGAATTTTCTAGATATTTAAAAATAGCTAAAAGTAATTTATCACACTTTACATTTTCTACTATTAAACAATTTTTAATATATTTTTAAAGCAATAAAATTGATTTTCTTTTCCACCTTTCCTTAATTATTCTCTGTTTGGCAGTGACTACCAGTAACGTGAGTTACACAAATGTCACTGATAACAGGAAGCAACATTAATGATCATATGTCTGCCAAATCATTTTTTAAAACCACACTTTTTTTTCCCCAACCATGAGTCTAGGCTTCTACATTTCTAAGAATATCTTTCCTAATACCTTAGAGAAGATTGTATTAATTATTTTTAAGGTAACTAAAGCTGATATTCTAAAAGGTTGAACTTCATTACAGTGTGACAGGATTTCTAGGGGCATCTGGGTGGCTCAGTGGATTAAGCAGCCAATTCTTGATTTTTGCTCAGGTAATTATCTCTGTTTGGGTCCTGGGATTGAGCACTGTATGGAGCACCATACTCAGTGTGGAGCCTGCTTGAGAAGTCTCTTTCTCTCTCTCTCTCTTATCTAAATACATACATTTTTAAATTTTTTATATATTAATTTTTTTAAAGATTTTATTTATTTATTTGACAGAGAAAGATCACAAGTAGGCAGAGAGGAGGAGCAGACTCTCTGCTGAGCAGAAAGCCGGATGTGGGCCTGGATCCCAGGACCCTGAGATCATGACCTGAGCTGAAGACAGAGGCTTTAACCCACTGAGCCACCCAGGCATCCAATTTTTTTTTTTTAAATAAGATTTCTTCTTCTATGAAAATGTGCATTACCTAGAAAGTGGTCTAATTTTTTTAAATGGAAGACAGTTAAAAGTCTTTAAAGTCATCTTTAAAGTCATCAGTCATCTTGACTCTCACCACCTTCACATGAGGTGGGAGATTGTGCCTTGCATAGGGCTTTCCACTAGATGTGGCACCTGGTTAAAATTCTCTTTCTTCCTCACCTTCTGCCTCATTTCTCTTTCTCTCACTCTATCTCTAAAAATAAATAAATAAATAAAATATTATTATTTAGGTCCCACACCCAACAAAGCCCAACATGGGGCTTGAACTTACCACCCTGAGATCAAGAGTCGAAATTAAGAGTTGGACACTTAACTAACTGAGCCACCCAAGTGCACCAAGAATATCATATTTTTAATCAACAGAGACTGGTAAAAATAATTTAGCCTCCCAAGAATGTCACTTATCTATAACCAAGCAATCTTAATAGAGTAATATACCAGTTATTGCTTCCATAGAATTAAAATTCTCAGAAAACCACATAATTCTATTAGACCTAAAAATTAACTGCTTATCCAAACAGAAGAGCATAATTTCTATAGAATTAATAACTACAATAGGAATAGATATGTATACACATTACTATGAAATGTAACCAATGTTTATTAAATATTAGCATATTCATCTATAGCAGAGATCTCTGAATATTAAAAATTTTTATTTTTATCAGTGTTGTTTTGTAAAACTTTACAACCTTATTTTCTAGATAAAATGACTACTTTATGGTACAGTTTTGTAGCTCAAGTATTTTTGGCTCCACTTAAAATAATCAAATCAATTTTTTGTTTATTTGTTCACAAGTATTTAAAAAGCAGAAACATTTAACCAAATAGAATAAGCTGAGGATCCTTTGTGAATTCTGTCACTATATATAAGTGAAGGAGATATTATTCTCTTTACAGGTAAGTTTATTCTTGAGACTATAAGAATATATAATCAATACATTTTAAAAGCCACTAAAGTTATTTCTCTGTAAAAATTAAAATAGACTTATTATTAATAACTAGATATTACTAATGCATTGGCAGAGTGCACATTCTCTATCATTGATTCCTTTATAATGTTTTTAGTATCAGTCTTTGGTAAAAGTAGAACAGAAACTAACTTCATAAGAGATTTAAAATGCATGGTATTAAAAAGCAAGATTTTGGGACGCCTGGGTGGCTCAGTTGGTTAAGCGACTGCCTTCGGCTCAGGGCATGATCCTGGAGACCCGGGATCGAGTCCCACATCGGGTTCCCTGCTCGGCGGGAAGCCTGCTTCTCCCTCTCTCCCTCCCCCTGCTTGTGTTCCCTCTCTGGCTGTGTTTCTCTCTGTCAAATAAATAAAATCTTTAAAAAAAAAAAAAAAAAAAAAAAAAAAAAAAAAAAAAAAAAAGCAAGATTTCAATTCATTCAGTTTTTAAAAAAATATGTGAATTAAGGTGGTACACAGCAATATAGTTTCAAAGTATATACTTGCTAAACATAGTGAAGGAAAAATCTTACTAATGGTATCCACATAGTAGTGAAAGGAAGAATAATGCCTTAAAAATTAAGTTGAAAAATATATATACTCTTTGCAGTAGAAAATATTATTTTTTAAGTTAATAAACCTTATATTTTGGATAAGTTGTAGATACACAGAAAAATTGAGTAGAAAATATAGAGTTTCCATAACCCTATGTTTTTAGTGTGGGCATCCCCCATCAGAATGGTACATTTGTTACAAGTGATGAACCTACTTTGATACATTACTATCCCACAAAGTTCATAATTTACGTGAAGATCATTCTTGGTGTTTTATAGGCATACCTCATTATTTTATTATGTTTATACTTGTATTTCACAGGCATTGCATTTCTTACAAATTGGAAGTTTGTGACAATCCTGTGTCAAACAAATCTACCCCTACCATTTCTCTAATAGCATTTGCTCACCTCATGTCTCTGTGTCACATTTTGGTCATTTTCACAATATTTTAAACTTGTTCAATGTTATCATATTTACTCTGGTGATCTGTGATCAGTGATATTACTAGTGTTGTTTTGAGGTGCCATGACACGTGCCAACACAAGACAGCAAAGTTAATCAATAAATGTTGTGTGTGTTCTGACAGCTCCACCACTGGCTGTACCCCGGTCTTTCCTTCTCCTTGGGCATCCCTATTTCCTGAGACACAACAAAGTTGAAATCAGTCTAGTTAATAGCCCGACAATGGCTTCTAAGTTTCAAGTGAAAGGAAGAATCACATGTCTTTCACTTTAAACCAAAAGCTAGAAATGATTTAATAAAGAAGGCAAATTGAAAGCCAAGATAGACTGTAAGCTAGACCTGTAGCACCAGTTAGTGAAGTTGTGAATGCAAAGGGAAAATTTCTAAAGGAAAGTAAAAGTGCTACTCTAGCGAGTACATGGATGATAAGAAAGCTTACTGCTGATGTGGAGAAGGTTTTGGTGGTCTGGACAAAAGTTCAAAGCAACTACAATATTACCTTAAACAAAAGCCTAATTCAGAGTAAGGTCCTCACTCTCTTCAGTTCTATGAAAGTTGAGAGAGGGGAGTAAGCTGCAAAATAGTTGGAAGCCAGCAGAGTTTGGTTCATGAAGTTTAAGGAAAGCAGCCAGGGGTGCCTGGGTGTCTCAGTCATTAAGTGGCTCGGGTCATGATCCTGGAATCCTGGGTTTGAACCCCAAATCGGGCACCCTGCTTAGTGGCAAGCCTACTTTTCCCTCTCTCACTCCCCCTGCTGTGTTCCCTCTCTAGCTGTGTTTCTCTCTGTCCAATAAATAAATAAAATCTTAAAAAAAGGGATGCCTGGGTGGCTCAGTTGGTTGGGCGACTGCCTTCAGCTCAGGTCACGGTCCTGGAGACCCGGGATCAAGTCCCATATCGGGCGTCCTGCTCGGCGGGAAGCCTGCTTCTCTCTCTCTCACTACCCCTGCTTGTGTTCCCTCTCTTGCTGTGTTTCTCTCTATCAAATAAATAAAATCTTTAAAAAAAAAAAAAAGAAAGCAGCCATCTCCATAAGATAAAAGTACAGGTGAAGCAGCAAGTGCTGCTGTAGAAACTGCAGCAAGTTATCCAGAAGATTTAACTAAGATGGTTGATGAAGGTGGCTACACTAAACAGATTTCCAGTTTAGATGACATAGCCTTCTATTGGAAGAAGATGCCAGCTAGGACGTTCATAGCTAGAGCAGAGGAGTCAATACCTCGCTTCAAAGTTTAAAAAACCAGGTTGATTCTCTTATGAGGGGTTAATTCTTCTGATAAATCTGGGCAAAGTGAATTAAAGAACTTCTAGAAAGAAAGAATTTATTATCTTTAGATGCCATTCATGGTTCATTGATAAGAGGTCAAAATACCAACTTTGGCTAGAGTGTGGGAGCAGTGGATTCCAAGCCTCATGGATGACTTAGGGCTCAAGACCAGCAGAGGAAGTACCTGCAGATGTGAGAACAGCAAGAGAACTAGAATTAAAAGTGGAGCCTTAAGATGGGACTGAATTGTGTCAATCTCATCACAAAACTTGAAGAGATGAGTAGTTGCTCTTTATGAGCAAGCAAAAATAAAGTGGTTTCTCTTTTTTTCTCGTTAATTTTTTTAAAATTTTTCCAGTGTTCCAAGATTCATTGTTTATGCCCCACACCCAGTGCTCCATGCAATACGTGCCCTCAGTACCCACCACCAGCCTCTCCTATCCCCCTACCCCCTTCCCTCCAAGACCCTCAGTTTTTTTCTCAGTCTAAAGTCTCTTATGTTTTGTTTCTCTCCCCAAATTACCCTACTTCCCATTTCTTGAGATGAAATCGACTTCTGGTGAAGATTATTGAAATGGTAACCAAAAATAAAGCAGTGGAAAAGTTTGAGAAGATTGACTCCCATTCTGAAAGACTTACTGTGGGTAATATGTTATCAAAGAGTATCACAAGCTACAGAGAAATCGTTCATGAAAAGAAAGGTCAGTCAATGTGGCAATCTTCTTTTATGTCTTAAGAAATTGTCACAGTCACCCCAACTGGTAGCAACCACCACCGTGATCAGTCAGTAGCCATCAACATTGAGACAAGATTTTGTACCAGCAGAAGATTTTGACTCACTGAAAGCTTAGATAACAGTTAGCACTTTGTAGCAATAAAACATTTTATTAATGTATGTGCCTTTTCTAGTCATTATTCTATTTCACATAATTCTATTGCACAGTATAGTGTAAACATAACTTTTATATCCACTGGGAAACCAAAAAAATTCATTTCACTCTATTATAATATTCACTTGTTTGCAGTGGTCTGGAGCCAAACCTATAATATCTCTGAGGTGTGCCTATATACATGGCAAATAGTCATCACAGTCCATTAAGATGAAATTACAAGAACAATATGTGAAAAGTGTCTCTCAAGAACTTTAGTGAATTTATCTAAAATTGCAGAAGTATATTCAGCATATTTTCTAAAACATATTGAATTACATTTGTATATGGATACAATTTAAACATTTACTTCACTCTCTCTTAATCCCTAATGAATTACAAAAAACAGGACATGCTAAAAATGAAGAATTTGATTACTAAAACATACTTCATTGAATTGATTTGTTTATGGTGCATAACTCTCTAGAATGTGTGCATATTCTTTAAATTTAGGCACATGTTCAGGTGACACCAATACATATAACCTTAAAAGGCATTATAAAAATAGAAATATTTAATTTATAAAGTTTTGATCTAACAATCATGATATCATAGACTCAGATTTGGAAAGGACTTTGAAATCTATATCTGTATCTAAGTGATTTATTCATTGGAAAGCTCAAAACTCAGATTTTAACTCATTGTTTGACAAGTATTTGATGACAACAGTATAGTAACTAATTCACTTATTTTGTTTTTCAAGCTAATCATTTTTAGTTAGCTCAACTATTATATAGTTTTTTATGACTAATTAATAGTATAGGTATAATTGTTATAATTGTAGTAACATCTTTTTCAGCTTATAGAAGCTGTCTGCATTCCTTGGCTAGTGGCCTTTTCCTTGCATTATTCCAACATGCTGATTTATCATCACGTTTCGTATGCATGCTTACCATCCTGCTTCCTTCTAATAATGACCTATGATTACATTGGATCCATCTGGATAACCACTGTAAATTCCCTTCTTAAAATCTTTAATATTTTCACATTTTTAAAATCTCTTTTTACAATTTTGGATAGCATATTCATAGGTTCAGGGATTAAGACTGAGACATCTTTGCAAGGGTGGGAGACATTATTTGGCCTACCACAAGTGTCTAATATAGACCTGTAATAGTCAGGAATCTGGAGATATGGTAGTAAACAAACATTTGAATAAATGTTCATAGGTCTTACATTCTGGAGGATAAAAATCATCAGTCACAGCATAATGACTGAATTTAGAACTCTGAAATATTATGTGTGGTATAAGAAGCCTTTAAGATGCTCCCCAAAAGTTCCCTATCTCTTAATATTCATGATCTTGTGTAATCCCCTTCCCTGAGTATGAGCTAGACCTAGAGTCTCATTTCCTAAGAACAAGTTATATCAACAGTGATAGAACATCATTTTCTAGATTATACTACAAAATGCTTGTGACTTCTATTTTGTGTTTCACTTTTACTCACTGACTAGCTTGCTCTGAGGGAAGCCAGCTGACATGTTGTGAACTTCCCCACAGAGAGGACTAATTACCCTTCCCAATGTGGATGGTCTTACATAATTCACTGAAGGCATAAAGAGGATAGAAAAGGCTGAGGCAGGGACAATTTGCGCTCTCTCTCTGCCTATCTTTGAGCTGGGACATTGGTTCCTCTCTTGCCTTCAGACTTGGACTTAGACTAGAACTTGTACCACCATTTCTCCTGAATCCCAGGCCTTCCGACTTGGACTGGACCTGATCTTGGGATTCCTCACCCTTCACAATCCTATGAATCAATTCCTCATAATCTCTTTATATACATCCTATTGATTCTCTTTCTCTGGAGAACATGAACCCAGTGCATGTTGTCCCATTGGTTAAAAATTATGAGGGATGAAATGAATTCTAGAGCAGGGGGAAATGAAAAGTCCAACTCTGCGGCACCTGGGTGGCTCAGTTGTTAATCATTTTCCTTCGGCTCAGGTCATGATCCCAGGGTCCTGGGATGGAGCTCCACTTCGGGTCCCTGCTTAATGGGGAGCCTGCTTCTCCCTCTCCCTCTGCTCCTCTCCTCACCAGCTCATGCTCTCTCTCTTGCTTTGCTGTCTCTCTCTCTCTTATAAATGAATAATTTTATAAAAAAGAAAAGGAAAGAAAAGTCCAGCTTTAACCATAATGTATCCAATTTGGAACATCCAAATTCCATCCAAATATCCTAACAAGAAAGAATTTTGTTAACAGAGATGGAGTTCTTTTATTCATTAATTATTTAACTCATTGCATCTTGTGCCAAAGATGTGACAGTTCATAGAAATCTGGGAAGAGTAGATTAAAAAGACAATAGCACCCAGATGGTGTAAGAGTTACTTATATTATTCCTGCAAGCAACAAAATGTCTGACAAATAGTGATTTAAATAGTAGGAGTTAATTTTCTCATCTAGCAAGACTTTGAAGGTAAAGTTTTGCTCTGATCAAGGTAAAAGTAAAAACATTGGTTCAGGGACTCAACAATATTAGGAATCTGAGTGTTTATGTGTAGGTATGTGTGTGAGTCTACTCTTCCCCTCACTGCTGCAGGTTCACTAGAGCAGCTCCGAACACCATGTCATGTTCAAACATGGAAAAACAGAGCAGCATGGAGCAGAGTCCTTTTTAGCACTTGCACCCCTCTTTTGAGAAATTCAAAATCATTCTCAAAAGCCCTTCAGAAAATTTTCTCTTCCTCTAATTGATGAAAAAAAAAATCAACCATAATTTCACTCTGAGACTGAGGGCTGGGTTAACTTTTCTATAGACCTAGGGCTCTTAATTTGATACATGAAAAATAAAATTCTACTTGTTAGAGAGAGAGAATGATTTAGAACGGGCATCTAATAGGACTCCAGATATATATAGGAATTGATTCAAGGCCAGGGGATGATTTTGTTTTTATTTTAATTAAATTATGGCAAACTTTTTCACATCACAGCAAACTTTTTCACAATGACCCTTCTTCATTGGTCTATGAATGAGCATGTGACCTAATTCTGGCCAATAAAACATAAAAAGTATTTCTGAAAGCTGTGTCAATGTTATCCTTCCTGTTACCAGAAAACATCAGGAAGGTTTTTTTTTTTTTTTCTTTCCTTTGACTTTCCTCTTGCTTTTAACTCAGGATGCTATTGTATAAAAATAGAATGATTCAAGGTGTGGTAGCCATTTTGTAACTATGAGATAAAGACCAAAAACCAATGCCACTCACAACAAAACTTCCTGAATTCATTGATTCACTCACCTATCTCTTTTTAAACTAATACAACATGGAAACTCTGTTATTTGTCACTAAAAAGAGCATATATAATATAAATATCATTTAATCCATAGAAATGAAGGTATTTATTGTAAAGGGAAAAACTGCAGAGAATGGAGAGAAAAAGTTTCATTGTTGGCAACATTTAGGGAGCAATAGATGAGGGGCCTGCTAAGGAGATAGAGAACTGGTGAAAGGACCACCAAAAGAGTAGTGTGTTCTGGAAACTTGAAAGGATGTTTCATGAAGTCATCGTGAGCTAAATAGAATGCTCCTGAAAGTCGGAACATATTGTAAACAGCAATTTAAAAATAACTTTGCTAATATGAAGTTCTTTACAAAGGACTTTAAAAAAAAAAAAAAAAGATTTTATTTATTTGACAGAGAGAAACACAGCCAGAGAGGGAACACAAGCAGGGGGAGTGAGAGAGGGAGAAGCAGGCTTCCTGCCAAGCAGGGAGCCCGATGTGGGACTCCATCCCGGGTCTCCAGGATCATGACCTGAGCCGAAGGCAGTAGCCTAACCAACTGAGCCACCCAGGTGCCCCTACAAAGGATTTTGAAAGGACTTCTCTTTGAGTTACTGGGAGAAAGAATCTATATTAGAACACATAGGTTCAAGAAAGTGTGACTATAATGTTTAGAAAAATACCTGTTAATGTTCAGCCTTGAGAAGTAAAACTGATAAAAGGTAGTAAATAAAGCATGCTTTGTTGTTGTGATTGCTATCTAGTGGAATGCAGTAAAGGAAATTTGCATGGTGATGAGGTTATAAGCAATGGAGAAAGAGGTATTTATGATGCTGGAGAAAAAAGAAACCACAAGAGTACTCTTGAGAGGAGATTATCTCTGTAGCACAAAAGAAGAGATTAGCTTCTGATTGAGGAAGTGTTTTCTTTATTGTAACAAGATGTGATGATTTAGGTAAAGACATTTCTTCATTGGTTTGTGAGAGGCTGAGACACCTTTGCTGGCCCATTTTTCTCAGAGAAGGATCCTTTACTCAGTCTACCAATTCAAATGTTAATACTTATTCAGAAACACCCTCACAAATCACACCCAGGAATATGGTTTAGCCAAATACCTCATTACCTCTTGGCCCAGTCAAGATGACACATATAAAAAAAAAAAAAAAAAAAAAAGATGACACATATAATTAATGATCACAATCATTCTTGAAGAGGGAGGAAAGTCTATAGAGAATGTATGATGTAACAGACTTTGCTTAAGTTCAGCTAAAATGTCAGAACATTTTCTTGTGGACAAACTTTATGTCAGGGATCCCTAATCTTTTACTATACAATCAATGCTTTGACATTAAGGCACCATTTTCCATATATTCATATTAAATTATATTATCTCGATTTTACACAAGAATACCTTTCTTCAAATAGTTTTAGTCATGGTTTTTAATTGCTGATGTTTGATATTATTTCTCCTTTCTAGTTTGTTGGATCAGCAACTCTGGTAAATATGTCTTTTCTGTGGGCTCGTCACTCAACAGTAGTCAGCACTGGGCCCAGCGCAGAGGTCAGTGGCACTTTATGAAACATTAGGATCATTAGTGGTAGTAATATTAGCAGATAGTCCTAAAATATTTTTTTTAAAGATTTTATTTATTTGACAGAGAGAAACACAGCCAGAGAGGGAACACAAGCAAGGGGAGTGAGAGAGGGAGAAGTAGGCTTCCTGCCGAGCAAGGAGCCCAATGTGAGACTCGATCCCGGGTCTCCAGGATCATCACCTGAACTGAAGGCAGTGGCTTAACCAAGCCACCCAGGCACCCCTAAAATATTTTTTTAAAAATAATTCTCACTGTTTGCAAATGGTTAATTTGCCCACACTCAGCGTGTTTTATTTATTTTGTTCCATTTTCCTATACTATGTATATCTCACAGCAATCCATTATTCCTTAGACTATTTTCAGAGAAAAATACAAAAATTTAAAAATCAATTCATATTTCCTGCTCTTTCTCTAAAGGTGTTATGGAAACCAAGAATGGGTACTCTGGAGTGAAGCTACTTAGGTTATAATTCTGGCTATGACATTTATTAACTGTATGATGTTTAAAAAACTTACTGTGTCCTCTCTGTATGAAAAAATAATGTTTTGGTTGGTTTAGGCTGCAAAGTAAAATAGAGTGGTTTACAAACAACAGAAATTTATTTCTCACAGTCTGGAGATTGGAAGTCCAAGATAAAGAGTACCATGTGGCTGGGTTCTGGTGAGCATCCTCCTCCTCAAGGAGTGGACTTCTTGCATCCTTAGAGGTGAAAAGAGCAGGGTAGCTCTCTGACCTCTTCGAGTAAGGCCACTAATCCTATTTCTGAGGGCTCTAATCTCATGATATGATTACCTTCCCATGGACCTAAAACGTATGAATATTGAGGGAACATAAACATTCATTCCACAACAGACAGAGACATTTCTCCATATTTACATAATCCAAACACATGCCACACAGTGTTATTAATGATGTGAGAGTTTATTTAAGAATTACTTTTTGCAAAGCATTGTTCCAAGCACTTTAAATGTATTATCTCATATTATCATCATAACAACCCATGAAATAAGTATGTTAGTATTCCCATTTAATGGATGAGAAAAATCTAAAGAACTTGCCCCTGGTCATACAATTTATAAGTGGTATAGCTGGGATTAAACTCAAAGCAAAATCATGCATAAAATTTAAACAATTTAATTATACTGAGAAACTCAGTGGCCAACCGATCAATTTATCTGTGATCTTTGTGAATTAAAGCAGGTTTTGAAAAGCCATTAATAAAAACAATAATCCAACAAATAAAAACAGGTACACTGCAAGTTTCACTGTATATTCACATCAGATTATAGTCAATATATGATAATATTAAGAAATAAATACACATTAAATTGTCAGCTTATAGATTTTGAAGCTCATTTTGAATCCCCATGTATTTTTATTAATACATGAAAAGGTTGTTGAACAGTCTGAACCCAGGATATCCATGATATAGTTTCATGTGCCCTCAATGAACTCTTCCTAACTTTGCTTCTACATTATTTAATCACATTTTAAGCAAACCCAATAGCTTTCTTGTCATTTTCAAAATCCAGTTTAAAATAGCAGTAATCACAGAGATGGTGAGCAAGCTGTCCCAATGCTAGAGCCTCTCTCCATACTACAATGTCTCTGAAATATGTGCTCAAAACGACCAGAAAAGAAAATCAGCAAACAGATTTCCAAATAGGAACAAAATCTTTCATTCATTTATTCATCCATTCAGCAAATAATGAGTAACTACCATTTGCGCATAATGGCGCTTGAGCAGTCAACAAAACTAATAGGACCCCTGTCTTAATGGGCCTTATATTCTAATGGGGAGAAGAATGTCTATTGGAGATAGGTGTTTTGAAGAGAAACTGCAGCTAGGTAAGAGGAAAGAAGTTAATAGAAATCTATTTTTTAAAGCTTGCCAGGAAGAGTCTCCATGAACAGATGACAACTGAGTGTAAGTCAGTGAAGTAAGGAAGGACTGCTCCAGGCAGAGACACTGTGTTTGGATGGGCATTGTCTTAAAAGCATGTTTGGTGGCCTAGA
>PITA01015919.1:23708-48416 GCA_004023965.1 Spilogale gracilis
TCCTCCTCCTCCTTCTTCTTCTTCTTCTTCTTCTTCTTCTTCTTCTTCTTCTTCTTCTTCTTCTTCTTATATTATGAAAATCCATTAGAGGGTTTCAAGAAAGGAGGAATGTGATATAACATACATTTTAAAAAGAATTACCAGCCAAAAGGTGAGTCATCAATCAGGGTCAAGATTGGAAGGAAGAGATAAGTAAGGAAGCTGTTGCAGTCTAGGCAAAAGTCAATGGTAGCTTGGCCTTTACTCATAGTAATGAAGCTTGTGGGAAGCTGTTGGATGCAGGATTTCCTGATGGATTTATATAAATGTGGAGAAAAAAGGGGGTTAAGAATTATTACAAGATCTGTTTATTTGTTTGGGGGCTTAAGCAACAAGGTCAATCATAGTGTTATTTTCTGAGATAAATAGAAGGTAGAGAGATTATTAGTAGTTTTGTTACAGTATATGAATTTGAGATGCCTCTTAGTTAACCTGGTAGAGTTACAAAGATTTCTACTGTCCTGATGAATATAAATTGTGTTTTAAAAAATATACTATTTAAACTATAGCAGGAGAGCTGTCTTACTGTTAAAACTTGTTTGATTTTTTTAACATGCATAATGTAATTTGGTAGAAAGGATGTTGGTAATAATTTATTAAGAGCAGATTTGCCATTATGCTGATGTATTAAATGCAGTCACCCTTATAGTCATGTGCAATTGACTGATATAATGTGCTGCTTGCTAGGTCATTCAATTTAAGAGGGTTATAACCCCTAATCTTTTTAGCAATCAAAAGGATCCTACAACAAATAAACATTTAGAAAAGGAGTGAATTTTAACTGGTGAAAGCAAGTGGGGATATTATTTTCTCAACCTGGAAACAAGTTTACCTTCTTCCTATATAAGTAATTTAAAATGTGGAATTTTGATTTGGGGTATTAAAGATATCTTCCTCTCTCTCTCTCTCTCTCCTACCCATCATCTATCTATATCTATATCATCTATCTATATCTATCATCTATCTAATCTATCATCTATCTAATCTATCATCTGTCATCATTATCTATATCTGTCATAATTTATTGTCATTCCATTTCCTCCTGTTGGAAAAAGTGGTCCCTTTTCTCATGTTCAAAGCAAATTCTTCAATTTGTGCTTTTGAAAAAAGCTTTCCTGTTTTGACTCCTTTACTCATAAAATAGATCACTCTTCATCGGTCCTTACATTCTTGTATCTTTAACTCCTCTCTCTCTGTCCATTGTCACTGTTTTTATACATACAACAAAATATTTGTCTTGGAAAATTGAAAAATAAAACTCTTTTCTCCTGCTATACTTTTTTCATTCTTCCACTGCTAAAATTCTTGCTAAAAAAAAGAATGCTTACTGCCTTTATTTCAAAATGGGAGCCCTCACATTTCAGTCATTTCTTTCCCTTCTTCTATCAAGCTTCCCCCTCTATTATTTCACTGAAATTACTCTCTAAAAGGTTACTTGTGAGTCTACTAAATTTTGACAGATTGGGGTGCCTGGGTAGCTCAGTCATTAAGCATCTGCCTTTGGCTCATGTCTTGATCCCAGGGTCCTGGGATTGAGCCCCGTATTGAGCCCCACCTCAAGGCCCACATTGGGCTCCCTGCTCAGCAGGAAGCTTGCTGCTCCCACTTTCACTCTCCCTGCTTGTATTCCCTCTTTTATTGTCTCTCTTTCTCTCTGTATCAAATAAACAAATAAAATCTTAAAACAAAATAATAAATTCTAACAGATTATCTTTCATATTACTTGTATTTGTTTAACATTTAACATTTTTTGGTCATCATTGTTGGCTTTCTCCTTTCTTGGCTTCTAAGATCCCAATTTCTAGTTTAAAGTTCTAGGTTGTTGTGTTTTTTTAAATTTATCTAAATATTCTCATTCATTTTTTTCATTTTTCTTCTTGTGATGCAAATTAAGGTTAATATTCTCCAAGATTCCAGTTGCACTTTTTCTCTGCTCATCACTTCTCTTTCCCTATCTCTTTCTCTTTCTGTTCCTCTACCTTTCCTCATTTTATTTTTTATAAAAAAATGATCATCTGTCTCTATTAAAACAACTTCTGCTGTTGATCACAATATCAAGTCTAATGCAATAGAGCAAATGTTTCTTGAGGGAGGTTTGCTCACTCTTGCATCCCTAGAACACTACCTGCTACATAATAGATGTTCAATAAATGTTTATTCAACCAATCTATATTTACTGTGCAAATTTGTCATCTAAACTCTAGACTTGTATACATAAGAGTATAGGAGATATCTGTATATAGCCTCAAAACACTTTATACACAACAAGAACAAAAAGATAACATTATGTTCTCCCAAATATTTACCATTATTCACTTAGTCATCTAACTTCTACTTAAAGGATATAATTTAAAAAATCGCTTTTCTCTTAAACCCACACACAATCAATCACCACGTCCTATAAATTCTATTCCCTTAAACTCTAACTCCTCCTCTCTACATTCAAGACTTCTGCTATAGATTAGATATCCATCAGCTCTTACCAGGTCAATAGCTGATAGCACCTCCTTGTCCAATTCATATTCTACATTGCAAACAAAAGCTCCATCTGAAATACAAACTTAACAATTTCTTCTCCTGAATAAAAATATTTGCTGACATTCACTGCTCAGGACAAAGTCTAGATTCTTTGCTTCTGTGTACAGGATCCTCCAGGAGCTGTTACGTGCTTCAAGCTAACTTCTTCAGATTTTACAATGTTTTGCTTTCCTCCTACTCCTTTTCCACCTGTGTTTCAGGCAAACCAAACTCATTTACATTTCATAAATAAAAATCAAACTCTTATAAGGTTTTTTTTTTTTTAATACTCAAGAGATCCACTCTCATTTTCATGTTCTTCCCCTGCTGCCAGTCTTAGCAATCCAGATGACTCCTTATTTTTAAGACAGAGCTCAAGTGCCCTCTTGTATGGGAAGAATTTCTAAGGCTCTACTCCACAAATAGAACAAGATGCTTCCACTTTCTCTATATCAATCTTATTTTATTCTATTATAAATGCACTTGCTTATCTCCCAATCACTGACTATAATCTTCCTAGGAATGTTCTTAGTTTATTAGCAATTTTCATAATGTCCAGCACAAAAATTGAGCCTTAATATAGGTCATGAGTTATACAGATTTCTAAATGTAGCTTGGTTTTTAATATCCATCTTAGCTTTCTTAGTCTAGATAAACAATTCAGAGAGGAAAATCTCTGTAGATATCACAATACATTATAGATACAACTTTTTCTTATAAGCATAGACTCACATCACAGTTTATGAAGATGGCACTTTTTCTAAAGTTCATTTGTCTTCAATCTTTTAGGATACTTTGAACAAATTCCTCCTGCCTTTGTCAGAATC
This sequence comes from Spilogale gracilis, assembly GCA_004023965.1. NCBI lineage: Eukaryota > Metazoa > Chordata > Mammalia > Carnivora > Mephitidae > Spilogale > Spilogale gracilis. Next base: position 27,092 of record PITA01015919.1, read on the forward strand.
TACGTATCACAGATGTCTTTGTGACTTGGGATGGAAAGAGAGGTTTATTTTGTGGAGGAAGAAATATGAATACCTTCAGAGTAAAGGTTCGTTTCATAGATAGGATAAAGGCAAGGTAGCCTGATTTTGAGAATAAGTGTTACTATAAGGACACATCTAGGGTAATTTCTGAAGAGAGAATAAAAGTTTGCATACATGCGCACACCACCAAGTTCATAAGTCCTTTGAGCATGTGAACAAACAGAAACTAAGAATCTAGATTAAAATTATATTTCTGGAGAAACTCTAGGAAATGTTCATAAGAAAACAGGTTAATTATCCTTCTGGTGATCCAAAAGGAAATATGAATATTTTTGAAGACTACTCTTGCACGATGATGAAAGCTTGCCAATAAACATTATTTTAGGGGCACCTCGGTGGCTCAGTCATTAAGTGTCTGCCTTCCACTCAGGTCATGGTCCTTGAGTCCCAGTATCAAGCTCTGCATTGGGCTCCGGGCTCAGCAGGAAGCCTGCTTCTCCCTCACTCATTCCCCCTGCTTGTGTTCCCTCTCTAGCTGTGTTTCTCTCTGTCAAATAAATAAATAAAAATCTTTAATAGAAAATTAAAAAATAACAAAAATAAACTTATTTCAAGTTAATTTCAGATAATTACACATTAAATGGTATTAAAGACTTGTTTATTAGAACCAATGCAATTATTATCTAAGGGTTGCCTAGAGAGTCCGAAGGCTAGAGGGTCATGGCTACTGTTGTAGGTTACTTCACTACTGATGAACTGCCTGTCATAAATATGGTTGTATTTATAACTCACAAGGTCAGGAGAGGGGGCAAAAGTAATTATTTCCTTTTTCATTCTGCAATATAACTCAATGCCTGCAGTAGTATATATTTTCAGGGTTTTTTTAGGTGGATTAATAATTATTATCAAAAGATCACTTATTATTATTGAAAAGCATATTCACCTGGTGAAATAAAGAAATGTGTAAAAGGATTATACGTTACTAAAATTTAAATATTATTGAAATTATCATAAAACATAAAATAAATATTTAGCCATTGGTAGTTGGGAAAAACATCATATATTGTGGAAAAATTAAATTAATTTCCATTCCGAATCAGAAAATAACGTGCTTCACTTAATGTCTAACATATGACCTTCTATCCTTTAAAGTATAGTCATGCAATTCAAAGGTCTAAGTGATTTTTTAAATGATCAGAATACTTATGGGCTCACTAGAGACATAAAGGTGATTTTTTAAAAAATTTTTCAGATCAGATGATTTTTCAAGTAAAAATCTTTGTTGCAGAGGGATTTTCTTTTTTTTTTTTTTTAAGATTTTATTTATTTATTTATTTGATAGAGAGATCCCAAGTAGGCAGAGAGGCAGGCAGAGAGAGAGAGAGAGAGGAGGAAGCAGGCTCCCCGCTGAGCAGAGAGCCTGATGTGGGCCTCTATCCCAGGACCCTGAGATCATGACCTGAGCTGAAGGCAGAGGCTTTAACCCACTGAGCCACCCAGGCGCCCAGCAGAGGGATTTTCTTATTAGCACACTTGTGTTAGGTTTGTGACTCTTCAAATTTTTAAATTATTTTGATTTCCATTTCAGAAGGCACTACTATTTCAAGCCTGTTCTAGCCTCATTACTGCAACAGGAGCAAAGAAAAGAACTCTGAAGCACACATCTTCTTTGTCATACTTCACTGCAGTTCCCTCTCTCCCTCTCACACTCCCTCCATCTCCCCTGGCTCTCTCACTCCCTCACTCTCTCAGATCTTGTTCCTTTTTTCTTCCCAGAATTCAAGTGTGCATTTTCCTCACCACCAATTCAGTCTCAGGATGGTCCCAAGAGAGATGTTTCCTCAGAGCTGCAAATTTGTGGAGGCATTTCTCTGCTGTCATTTTCTGAATCTCAGTTAGAGAGCAATTCTTTTTTTTTTTTTTCTGTTAGTTTTTCCCATATGGCCCAAAGAGTTTCATTTCTTACTAAATAAACCCAATTTAGCATCAGTGCGATCTCATATCTAATGGAGTTGTTTTCCCAAGAAGGGTGAGCAGTCAGTGACATCACTGAGAACATCGCCTCTCTGGACAGCCTTGATCCTGGCAACTAGGTTCGCTCTCAGCCCTCTGTGTGACCGTTTCACACTCCCTGACAAGTTCTTGATGCTCGCCTGTTTTTAGACTGTTCTCATTCCCTTTCAGACTTCTGATCTGGAGCAGACATCCAGCACCCACATTCAGGATGTTATTATTTTTTATGATGTTTCTTTTAGTTTCCTAGCAGGTTAAAATAATAAAACAGAAGTATCATGAATATAGGCCTCTGAAAGCATCTATTTAGGTCTCAATTATCCAAGGTAATAGCTTATGTAAAAAAAAAAAAAAAAAAAAGAATAGATATAATCCACAAACAAGCCCTTGGTTTCTTGATTTAAAATTGCAATTGATTATCATTAGTTTATCATTAGATTATCATTTTAGTTTCATTGAGAGATACACCACAAGAATTATCTGAATGATTAAGTTCATCTGAATAATTATTCAAATTTTGGTTCTGTATATGGTGTATTTCTTTATCAGTTTAAATAAGCCTCAAAACAACATTGTGTTAGTATCTGTAATTTGAAGTGGAAATGACATCATAAATACAGGCTCTGAGCCACTGAGATGGTAATGTGAAAACACTAATGGTCAGGAGACTAACATCTGCACACTGAGGGGGGAGGGCATGTGCTGCCTGGTTGTGGCTGCAGCTTCTAGAAAGGGAGATAAGAACCATGGTGACTCTACTGTACACGTTGTCAGGAGTATGGGAAGCAGGAGTTTCCAGATTTTACACAACGGACAGTCTAGCCTTTCTTCTCTCCTTTAAGTCAAGTTCCAAAGTACATGTATTTGTTAAAGGTATTTTTTTCACTTTAAAATAATTTGCCTTTTCATGGAAGGGGAGAAAACTTACCTGATTACTAAACAGTGGTTGAGGTTCCACAAAATAAGATATAGTATGATGATCTCTTAGAGATTAGAAAAAAAAAAAGGCACTTAGGCGTGGAGCTCCTGAATCATTTTAACAATGGCTCTAGTGGATTATGGATTTTAAATTTTGGTGTATTGTTTAAACAATTAATTGATTCCTTTGGCGGGCGCCGGGGTGGCTCAGTTGTTAGGCGGCTGCCTTCAGCTCAGGTCATGATCCTGGAGTCCCAGGTTCGAGCCCCGCATCGGGCTCCCTGCTCGGCGGGAAGCCCGCTTCTCCCTCTCTCACTCCTCCTGCTTGTGTTCCCTCTCTGGCTCTGTTTCGCTCTGTCAAATAAATAAAGTCTTAAAAAAAAAATTATTCCTTTGGCTCTGATTTCCAACTTTGTGATGTAAGTAATTGAGTAAAGTTTGAGGTATTCTTTTTTTTAACTATTTTTCTTACACTACTAGAAAAAATACATTCAAGATGCCAGAACATAGACAAATATTTTTCTGACTATGTCGATACCATCAGGTATATCATCACTCAAGATATTCTACTGGAAGGAAAATTACCTCAAATTCCTTTAATCTAGTTTTGAAAGGTGTCTTCTATTTATACTGGAAAATCAATGTTTTAGTGTGGAAAGAATTTTAAATATAGAGAAGGAAAATAATAAATGATTATCACCACTGACTTCTGTTAAAAATGTTTTATTTCCAAATATACATGCAAAAATATATAATATGGAAGAAAAAATGAAATTTTAAAAACTGCTAACAGAACTGTCCTAAGGGGGGAAAGATGTCTTTCTTTTTTTTTTTTTTTTTTTTTTTTTTAATATTTTATTTATTTTACAGAGAGAAACACAGCCAGAGAGGGAACATAAGCAGGGGGAGTGAGAGAGGGAGAAGCAGGCTTCCCACCGAGCCGGGAGCCTGATGTGGGACTCGATCCCGGGTCTCCAGGATCATGACCTGAGCCGAAGGCAGTCACTTAAGCAACTGAGCCACCCAGGCGCCCCGAAAGATGTCTTTCTTTTAAAAAAATAATGTGATGATGGGCCTTTGAATCATACTATGTGAGTGCAAATCCCAAGTTATTGATCTCACTGCCTTTATACCTTTGGACACATTAATAAATATTTGACCTCATCTGTTAAATGCACAAACTATTTTTTTCTATGCCTTAGGATTGATTATAAATTAGGTGAAACAATCTCTTTTAGCCAGTACCTGGCCCATTATAAAATTTCAATACACATTACTCATCAGTAGCAGCAACAGCATTCACTGGAGATCCTTTGGGCCAAGAAACAAGTTCCCAAGGCATGAATAAGATGGGCAAGGATAAGACAAAGATTATAAGGTAAGATAGGACTTGAGATCTATTTCAGAAAGGGGATTTGGAACTCAGTGATGAGGGAATAAAGAGGAAGAGAAAAAGAGTAACAATATGGTGGGAATTGCCCAGGCTGTGGAGAAAATATAGCAGGTTAAGGATTTCTTTTGATGGTAATGGCCACGATAGTTCATAAACAGGCATGCTTTATATTCAGTTTTACTTTCTGTGCTGTGTGGCAATGCAGTCACCTTCCACTACTCCTGGAACAGGAATAAAATTCACTGTGTAGAAACTGACTATGTAAGGACATTTTGAGAAGTTAAGGAAAACAGTCTCTGCTTCATGATGGCCTAAAGGGCACCTGCCTTACAAGAAATTAGTGTGATGGAGAATTCTTCAGGAGTAGGAAGTCACAAGAGGGATGCCTTTAAAGATAAACAGAAGTTTTAATGCACTGTGGCTTGCAAATGCATATAAAATACAATATTATTTATTATGTACATATCTATATAAATGACTACAAACCAACAAAATGAAGAAATGTGCATATATTTATTTTGCAGATAATTCTTAAAATTGGTATCCTAATATAATTTTTTTAATATTTTATTTATTTATTTGACAGAGAGAAACACAGCTAGAGAGAGAACACAAGCAGGGGGAGTGAGAGAGGGAGAAGCAGGCTTCCTTCCCACTGAGCAGGAAGCCCGATGTGGGGCTTGATCCCAGGTCTCCGGGATCATGACCTGAGCCGAAGGCAGTCGCTTAACCAACTGAGCCACCCAGGCACCCCATAAATACTATTTTTTAACCCACTTTGTAACTTATTAAGTCATACATATCCTTCCACATCTCTAAATACATTTTTACAGTATTATTTCTAAGAGCTATTGAGGATCATTTTTTTAAAGGATAAAATTAAAAAGTTATGACTCTTGAACAAATGTACAAAACTCTGAAGGTAAAGAATAGCCTTTCATATTGTAGGTGAAGGCATTAACTGGTAAGTAATGGTAACTGGTAAAATAAGAAATCAAGAACCTAGCAATTGATCAAGACTTTGTGAAAAATTTAACACATCTCATGAATTTTTTCAGTCTCTGGTATTATGGATGGGGATTTGTGTAAGTCTTCTCCTTAATTATGCTTTTTTATATTCTAGAACTAACTGACACTGTGAGATAGTGATACTTGTCCAGTTGGTTAGTAGATTAAAAACTATTTTAATAATAATGTTTTATGTGTATATACACATCTAATTATGTTACTATTTTCTGATGAATCAGTAAATAAATGTCTTAAAGTTTTCTCAGTTTTAATTTTATTATAATAAATATCAGTGATTACAATCCTCATTTTATAAAACAACTTTTGGAGATCTTTACCAAATTTTAAGAGTGTAAGGAGCTCCAAAGATCATAGAGGATCTCTGCCTTAAGACAAATGCACACAGTTGTGTTTCTTTGTTACTTATCGCTCCTAGAATAGTCTCAATCACTCCTATGTATTATAAATTCAAATGAATTCTTTATTATCAAACCTAAATAGAATATAAAGATTTTTAAATGTTTTTTTCCTCATAAGAGAAGAAAAAAATTCAATAGGATGGTATAAAAAGATTATTACTTAGAAAGTGACTTGAAAAAAAAAAAGAAAGTGACTTGAAGCATGACTGAATTAGAAATAGAGTGCATTGAGAAATAGGAAGACTTCTATTTTCATCATTAGGTCACTACAGATAAATTAACCATTAACAAATGAATTTCCATTTAAGCTAAACTCATTCCCAAATACACCAAACATTCTACCTTGGAATACTATAAGGGACAGAAGAACTTCCTGAAGAAAAGGACCAACAGAGAAGCCACAGCTCATGTAGCCTTCCAGTCGTTACAGACCAAAAGTCTTCAGCCAGAAGACTGAAAATTTAGAACGTGAAAGGAAAATGTAATTACTCCATTCGCTAATATAACAAATAAACCACCACTTATGTGCCAAAAGCTATACTCATGGCTGAGAATTAAAAGGTCAATTAAGACAGGCAAATTCCTTTCCTTCTGAAATTTATATTCCACCAGAAAAGAAGATATAAGTAATTGCCAATGTGCTAAATATTAAAGAGAAGACATGCACAGAGCTCCAAGAAGAACTAGAGGTCGATATAGTAAAGATGTTTGCAGGGGCGCCTGGGTGGCTCAGTTGGTTAAGCGACTGCCTTCCACTCGGTCATGATCCTGGAGATGAGGGATCGAGCCCCACATCGGGCTCTCTGCTCAGTAGGAAGCCTGCTTCTCCCTCTCCCACTCCCCCTGCTTGTGTTCCCTCTCTGGCTGTGTTTCTCTCTGTCAAATAAATAAAATCTTAAAAAAAAAAATAAAGATGTTTGCTGGGTAAGCCAAAAACTAAAGGATAGATAAGAAAAGTTAAGCATTGGAAAAGGGAAGAAAGTTCCCAAAACAAAAGCTTAAAAAAGTTAGGTGTATGATTTACATGAAGTCTAAAACTTGACTTTCACTAGCAGTACAGTGGCCGAATAGTCACTGCGTGATGTATATGGGTAACTGTACTGATCTTTTTCCCATCAGAATGTCAGCTCCAAGAGGATACAGTATTTGTGTCTATTGCTCAGTGTTGAATTCCCAGCACTAGCAGGGTGTTTGACGTATCATGAGTGCTTAATACACATATCCTGGTTGTGGGAACAAATCAATTTTATATTTTTCTAACTCTGATGAGTAAACTCGTTGTTATACCAAACAGTTCTAAGAAAATAATGACAAAAATGGTAACAAATGGTAATAAAATAACAGTACACTTAATGCTGTTCCTCTTCTTAATTTGATTAACTTTTATAGGAAATTTTTTTTTTCACATCAGCCCTTTGTAGTTCTCCTTCCCATTCTACTCATCACCTAGCTGCTCTCCTCCAGACATCCATAGCCCTAGGACCACCATGTCATCTGGTTCTTCCCTCTGCTGTAATGTTTTAAGTGTGTCTCTAAATTCACTGATGGGATTTTCTGTCTTCTCCCTTAACTGTAACTATTTGAGCATAGAAAGATGCTTATTTGTCTTTAAGCCACAGAGCTTTGAATTATGCCGGGGAAATACTCAGTGTTGCATAAATGTTTGATGAGTGAATTAGTGACTGACAAGTCATTCTGAAACAGACTTTTTGTCTTTGTCTTTGTTCAAATTGAACTTAACTCTAGTGTTATTTAAAGGTTAAAAAACATCCCTTATTTCTTATTGATTTTGAAATCTTTCTGCCATCACAGATTCCCTTCCACTCTGACCGCTCTTGCTAACCTCTTTGATTTTTAAAAATAGATTTCTATTTTGAATTTTTTGGGTTTTGTTTCTGTCTTAAATAATCAGTTTTATCCCAACAAAATCAAAGGTAAAAAGTCCTGCCCTTGTGAAATATTTATACTTCTGGATGAAGTAAGACCTTTGCAGCATCAATAACAAATACTCCAGCTGACCTGACAGGGCACTATTTCATTGCTTTTTTATTTGCTCAATCACTCAATAATTTTCACAATAAAAGGGCTTGCTCTGCCTACATTATATCTTCTTTCTTTCTTCCTTGACCTTTTGCTACAGCGCTGTATTTTTTCTTTATAGGTTGGTATTCTTTGTGCTTCTGAAAGTTATTCTGTGTATTGAAGTGTCACAGTACACTTTCTTTGAGTAATTCCTACATAGTTGACAATAAAGTTAAAAGAACATTCTCTTATGCCTATAATTATTTTCTATTCCAGAACAGAAAAGTGATTAAAAAGAGGACAGTAATAAGTTATTGAAAATGGTTATTTGTTGTTACTTGGTTCATCTCCTGGTCTTCCTTTCTTTTGTGTGTTGAAAAGTTGAAATAACTTGTGCTTTTGATTTTTATATTTTTAAAATGGGTTATTGCTCAATGTTTCAATAAGATATTCTTAGTTGAAACCATAGCATAAGGCTCTGATGGATGAGGAAAATGGGATTGTAGGAAAGGATATCAGTAGGTTGCAGAATCTTTGGAATGGCCAGATAATCAGGCTCCTAAATTATGCAGCCAGAATCCCCCAAATGCATTTTAAGAATGTTCTAGCAAGAGCGCTGTGACTGCTACTGCTGGTCACCCACATGGTAGCTTGCAAGGTGTCCATCTTCAGCACTTGACTCTGGGGTGCATCTCCTGGTCTAGCTTGACAGCTCATCTACATGTGTCTGTATGAAGTTGCCACCTTCACTAAAACAGGGATTCTTCACATATCCCCTTCTTTATGTCACATCACAGTCTGTGCAGGTGCTCATTTGTGCTGGTGCTGCCAGGAAGGCTGAGAAAGTTTTCTGGTTTCCACTAGAGAAAGATGAGCATGTAGTGTAAGAGATGGTCAAAAAATAGGTAAAGTGTTCAAAGATGTTAGGGGTCACACATATCCATGGTAGCAACTCCTCACCTTCCTAATATCCTCAGTCTCTTCCACTGCACGTAGACTTCCAAATGTCAGTTAAAATTGCATCTTGGTCCCACCTGGATGCTCACACGGAGAGGCAGCTATCCTTTTATTCAAAAGTGAACATACCCACTCTTTTCCTCCAAATAGCACGTATCATTTCTAAAGGTCAACTGTAATCAGTTATAGTTCTGGTTTTGCTAGTGATCGCAGTCCTATCTTGGTATCTATAATCTGTGAACTATTAGCCATCACCCCTACACAACATATAAAGTGGCAGAAACACTAGAGGCCAAAAGAAAGGGAAAATTAGGTCAAATATATAAGTATATAAATATATAAATGGCACAACTAGAAAAGGAGTTGAGAAGATACTATACCTCCTATTTCTGCTGCTACCATGACGCCATACAGAGATTTTGTAACTTCATTAACCATGTGATGTCTGTTTTCTGCTCATTTGGTGCCTTAGCTGGTCATTATGCTTGACATGAAAGGAAGATGAAGTTTTCATTCCTATATGAAATCACTAAAGTAATCTACGTGCTTTACCCACTGGATGTGGCAGTATTATTAGGTGCCTAAGAGGAGCCCCTACCTTCCTGACATGTTCTTCCTTATACCTAGTGTGTAATATCAAAGTCCATACTAACAAGTGAAGTTACAGTGAAAGTTTTGTCAGTAGGTTAAGAGAAATAATACTGAGAGGGGTCACTTTCCTTTCCACTCCTTGGATTCTAGAATCATGAATTTTGATCATGGGAGAAGAACTGACTGCTGGCTTAAAACACATCACACATGCTATTCATAGCAGCTCCACTTCACAAGATGTCTATCCGCTAATGCACCCTTCAGTGACTCTTTCCACTCTTTACAGCTATTGCACCCATGGACCAGGAGAAAAACCTACTAAAGCATGCATTAGCTGGTGGACATCTTGTGGAAAGTTGCTCCTTAGTGATGGGACATGTGATAAGAAAAAATGACTCCCGTAAAAAGTGACTCATTGTCTTAATTCTTGGTATACAAACATGTTCCTGGGTCAGAGTGTGTTGCAAGGACTATAAATACAGCAGCCTGGATTACCTGAATGGCAGAAAATAGTATTCTGCTTCCTACGGATGTTATGAGGATTAAATAAACTAAAACAAATGAAGAAACAAACATGGTTCCTCATGCATGGCAAGAGATAAATACATGTTACTTATTATTGCTGATGTTGAGAAAGGGAGAAAAGGCAGGTGAAAGAGAGTGAAAGAAGAGAGAAGGGCTGGAAGAGGAGGGAGAAGACACCATATGTATGCAATAGGATGGAATGGAATGGAATGGACTGGAAAGGAAAGGAAAGGAAAGGAAAGGAAAGGAAAGGAAAGGAAAGGAAAGGAAAGGAAAGGAAAGGAATAGAAAGGAAAGGAAAGGAAAGGAAAGGAGAAGGAGAAGGATAAAGAGAAGGAGAAGAGAAGGAGAAGGAAAAGGAAAAAAGGGAAGCTTTACACCTTCAGCAATTAGGTTAAGTGTTAAGAAAGTTAAGGTAGAAGATCTTTAAAATTGTAGTCCAATTGAGTATTCAGATTCTTTAAAGATCAAAGGGCCATTGATTACATTTCATGAAATAACCAATACATAAAAAAACAAGGCTATACTATTCTACAACATAAGGTTGTAAAAGTAATAGGAGACATAGCCAATGACTCAAGTTTAAATCTTCTTTTCTAATTGGAGAGAATCTAAGGGCTGGACAATATTAGGAGGTCTAACTGTTGGACCAGGAGGTTGGAAGTAACGATAAGATATAGGAAAAGCCAGGGTGCCTGGGTGGCTCAGTTGGTTAAGTGACTGCCTTCCGCTCAGGACATGATCCCAAAGACCTGGGATCGAGCCCCACATCGGGCTCCCTGCTCGGCGGGAAGCCTGCTTCTCCCTCTCTCACTCCCCCTGCTTATGTTCCCTCTCTCGCTGTGTTTCTCTCCGTCAAATAAATAAGATCTTTAAAAAAAAAAAAGATATAGGGAAAGCCCTTGGAATGTGGTGTCATGGGTAGGTCTGTTGTAGCAGAACACTGTGATTCAAGAGTCAATTAGCAGAGTGAGATAAATCTAACCAACTTAGACTAACAGATACACTCATATGAAAGCTTAGAGTAGATGTGAAAATGCATGCCATCTATGGCTTAGCATGATAGAACTTCCCAAATCTAGATCTAAATTTCGAAAAAAACCTAGAAAACTGAATTCATGAATCCTTCAAGTAATATGTCATTTTCAAGAGAAGTATCATTTAACAATTAGCTTAGTAGGTAATGTTTTTATTCATTATTAATTCTTCAATTTCTTAAATCTATTTTGAGTGGAATATATATAAAGTTATATAATTTATATATAGTTATATAATATTATTTATATAAAACATGTATACAGTTGTTAGCATATTCCCACTCTAAAGAAGTATAATTCCAGCTTTTCTTTCCAGTTTTGTATATATAAATCTTAATAATAAAATTAATTTAAATGGTATTCCAAATGAATTTGAAAAATTCAGCCACATAGTACTTAAATTTAACTTAAAATAGTAAGTTAATAATTAATAGTGTCTTCTCTTTTTTTAATTTCCTTTTTTTCCCCTTGAGGAATCCTGAAACCCTGAGATATTCTAAAGCCTTATATAAAATTATACATTGTTGATTGTGAATGAGTGGGCCATTCCCATCCCTTATTGACAAGAGCCCTGTTAACTTCTGGTATGAAAGATTGAACACTTTACTGTGAATAATGAAACCGGTGGCTTTAATTTGCTAAAGTTAATAATAGCAGCTAACAGTTATTAAGTACTTAGTTCATGCTACATATTTTTATGTGCATTGTCGTATTTTATTCTCAACAATGACTTATGAGTTGGTGCAACTGTGTTTACCAATTTACAGAATATGGAACTGAGCCTGAGACAACTGAACTCCCTTGCTCAAGAACATCCACCTGAGCTCATGCTCTTAGCTACGATGCACTCCTTGAGACTTCATAGTAGTTTATCATATAAAAGTGTGCTCACTCAGCTTCAGTAGGGTATTTTCAAAGAATTTCTTGTTCTCCATGAAAATTTTTATGAAATTTATTCTTTAGTTAAAGCAAGTGTAGAGCTCTGGAAGGCAACAAAATGCTATGACTTAGTATTAGTTTATATCCTGGGATATTTATAAAGACCAGCCTTCCTGAGGCACTGGAACTTCTTATTCTTGTCAGATCTATATAGTGCATGTCATACGTGTTTGGTCGTATATGGGTCAATTAAGCTGTATATTTAAAAAGACCACACAGGTTAAAATATCAATGCATTTCATTAAGATGCCTTCATACCTGCAGAGAGTCTGAGTAAAACAAATATTAAGATCTAGAAGAGAACTTATTGAACTAATAGTTTAGAAGGAAAGATTCTGGGAATTGACTGGGTTCAGATCCTTGACTAAGTAGCTGGTTAAGCGTTTGAGTATTAGCCAGCTACTTCAATTCTTGATGTTTAACTTTTCTCATCTGTTCAGTGTAGATGACAATGCTGCTCTCTCCTCTAGGGTTTTTGGAGGATTAAGTGAATTGATATATTTAAAACATTTTCTTTTACATGTGTGACATATTTTCTCTTAATATTAACACAAACATAATAGCCATTTAAGAGGATTCCCAAAATTATAAGTGCACTGCAAAACAAAGCCATTTAGATATTATTAAGTGATATGAAGACAGGGCTTAGGGAAGTTTGGGAAAGGAGAAACTGAACCGAAGAAGTATGGTAGATGAACAGAAAGGTAAAGTTTGGTTAAAAAAAAAAAGGAAGAAGAAGGATTTGATGGAGAAGAACACTGTGAGATCCTTAGACATGAACTTGAGTGAAAATCCTCTTTATGACTTCTTGTCATGCTGATATTCATGTTATGAGCTTCAGGCACTTTGCCAGTGGGACTCAATCTCTAAATCATTCTATTACTATGGCTATAGTCACACAGCTTCTCCTGCTGAATCTACAAGTTTATGATAGCGTATCTCTGCCCTTTACAGCACACCATTAATGGGGTCTTTCTTCATGCCAAGCAATACTTTTAGGTCCTTTTAAAAGGATGTCAATCTATCCAAGTTTTATACTCATGGAAGTCTACAAAAATTTATAACTCTCTTTTCATCTCACACGCTACAACTTCATAGCAAGCCTATGAAGAAAGTAAATGAGGGAAAGAGACAATTTGAATTATGGAAAACAGGAGGTTAAGTTCCCATCTTTATAAAAAACACTGTCAATATTTAGTTATATTACATTATGTTCTGCTACAACAAAATGTTTAGAACACTCATATAAAAGAAATAATATTAGTCTTAAAAATCTAATAACTGTTCATTTTAATCCCGTTGACTTAAATGACAAATACATTGCTGCAACAAACATTCAGGAAAGATAAGACAACATAGCCAAGATACTCATCTTTTTTTGTCTTTTTTCTTATGATTATAGCCACTATACTTTTGTTAAATGGGGACAGAGTTAACTGAATAAACTGTCTACTATCAATTTGTCTTTCACAGATTCTGATCTTAACATATTACTTCCCTAGGAGGTTTTCCAGGGAAGGTAACAGATTAAAAAGAAAAGAAAAAAAACTAATCTGAAAATCTTCCAGTTACAGTCTCTTGGAGGCAGAGTATGAAAACAAACAATACCACCAATATTACTCTTACTACTACTAGCTAACTTTGACAGAGTACTTGGAATGTACCAATTCAGTCTTAAACACTGCACCTACAGTATCTTCTTTGATCATCACGGGTCTAATGAGATTGGTATTAGTATTAACCCCATTCTTCTGATAAAGGAACAGAAGAACCAAGAGGTTAAATAGCTTACCTTAGGAGATCTAGATAATTGGTGGCAGAGCCAAAATTCAAACTCTGTCTCTTGATCCCTAAAAACTTTACTTAGAGGCATATTTTACTGCCTCCAGAAAACCTGCCTTAATCCAGTTAGTTTATCCTGTGCACCTTGCTGATCCTCTATCATGACAATACTCAGGTGGCATTATTAAGTGGCTTCCTGGTGAGCTTATTGAGGACTGGCTCCTTCACCTAGGCTTCCAGTATCTTTCATAGTATCTGGCAGAAAATAAGACATCAACTCAAGATTATAGGATATACGCATTGATGTTCCTTCTCTATTAAGAGAGCCTTCCTTTAAAGTGTGTGGGGCTTATTTTATGTCACCTCCTCAGAGGGGCCTTCCAAAACTCTGGATCAAATTAAAAATTAGCCTGCAACACTTTCCTCTTAAATTGTTGTATTGTTACAGTTTTTTCTTCATGGCATTTTTTACTGCAATTTATTTTTACTAGTTTGTTAACCATCTACCTCATTGTAAAACTCATGACGTATTTTGTTTTGCTTAGTCTTGTGTCTCCCATGGCTAGAAAAGCATTTATTGTACAGCAGGTGTTCAATATGTATTCATTTAATAATGAATGAATGCATGCATGCATGAATGAATGAATGAAATGAATATATGGAAGAATCACGGAAAAAACTCACAACTGATTAATATCAGGGAGACAGGCTGAATAGATCAAAAGTAAAGAGAAAACGAAACTTCTTATGCAGTTTAGGGAATGCCTGGGTGGCTCAGTCAGCTAAGCACCTGCTTTTAGCTCAGGTTCTGATCCCAGGGTCCTGGGATCAAGTGCTGCATCAGGCTCCCTGCTCAGGAGGAGTATACTTCTCCTTCTGCCTGCCCTTCCCCCTTCTTGTTTTTACACTCTCTCATACTCTTTCTCTCTCTGACAAATAAATAAATAAAATATTTAAAAAACAAAAGCAAAAATATTCTTGCAAAATTTATTGCTAGAATTTTGTAAGAGAACATATGGTTATTTTTATTTTTAAGCAATATTATTATTTATAACTACTTTCTGTTTCAAATGAAGATTTTGTGGGATCTATGTAAATAAAAAAATATATTTATATTGAATATATAAAAAAACACTGTCAATGTATATTAAATACTGTCAAAACCAAGATGTTTACCCACAAGCTTATTTACAATTACATATTTTTTAAATAGTCTTACCTGTCATAGATTGAAGTTATAATACATAAACCTAAAGATTTTGAGATTAAGTACATGCGTATTAATGCATCAGCAATGCTATTTCTCCATTGTTACTTGTCAAACATGCTTAGAAAATATATATTAAAAAGGTGGACCAATTTTCTTTAAAAAAATATTTTTAATTGAAATATATTTGGCACATAATATTGTGGAAATTTAAGGTGTACAACACATTTGTTCATTTGGAAATTATAATACAATTGTCATTTAGTGATAGCATCTCTATCGAGTCACATAATTATCACTTCTTTTTTGTGGTGGGAATAATTAATTAACTTTGATATTCAAGATATGTTTTAAAAATCCCTATATAAGTAGATGTCATGAAAAATATTAAATATTATTAATATTCCTTATACTATTGTAGAAATTATGTTGACCTAATTCTAATTTGGTAATTTTAAAGAATAGTTTAAAAATGAAATATAATATGTAGAAATTAACACCATTAAAGATACAAAGTTTTATCCTATTTATATTTTAAAAGTTTTAAAATGCAGTTTATTGTATAATGTACATTAGAATAATAACAAAATATAATTCATGCAAAATTTTATATGTACATATGTACATAATTATGTGTTGTATAACACTGCATTTAGAACTAATGTGAGCTGAGAGCTATTATTTTAATCACAAATTGCAATTAAAGTCCCCCATACTCCCTACAATATCGAAGTTTTATTCCTATGCTTTGAGTTTCTTCACTAATTGTTTTCTCACTTCAGTGATAAATCTGTCTTCCAGTTGCCTTGGGATGTAATTTTTCCTTTCACATAAGAAAAGCAAGAATTATACTCATGCACATATTTAATATTGTCAATGCATTCGTTCTAAAGAGCTTTATTTATATAAGCCAATTTTCATTACCAGGCCTGGAATGCATTCATTCATTCCTTCACCTACCCAATTATACTTTTTCTTCTCTATTTACAAACTCATCCATTAATCCATTCATTTGACACATACTTAATGAGCTTTTTCTGAGAAGACTCATTAATAGAAATTAAAATCATATTAAAAAAGGAGAATCATAAAAACGTGTTTGAGAGAGAGTATAAAATTCAGGTTGTCAGAGTGAAGCCTGAGCATGGGAAAATGATACGTGATGAGGACTGACAAGGAATGGGAGCCTTATTACCAAGATCCTGCAGGCTTTAGTGTAAGATACAGTACTGAGTTAGATGAGATACTATTAAACAATTTTCTTCAGAAGAGAATGGTCTGGCCTTTATTTTCAAAGAATAGCTCTAAATATTATGTAGAGAACACACCGTAGGATGCAAAGATAATGGTTGTGTAGAGATTGGAATGTCACAACAAAAACACCTAAATTACAGGGCTCAGACATCATAGAAAATTGGGAAGAAGAGCAGTGATTTTAAAGCATGAGCAAATTCAAGTGTAAAACATTTTTTGTGTGTGTGTCAGGAAAACTAGGAGATGGCTCCGAAAATAACAGTAGAAGCAATCACAAAAATAATGGTAATAGCTTTTGGTTAAGCAGTACTACTACATAGTAGGAAAATCTGTGTGTATTAACTTATTTAATAAAAAAGAGTTACCCAATTTCAAGTTTCTGAGCATAGCCCTCCACACTGGTTAGTCTACCCAAACATCAGATATCAGCCATAAATCAGGAGGTCCCCAGTGTCTCCCTCACTTCTGACCAGCTGATTACAAAGTCGGGGAATCCTAAAACCATGCTTAGTTTCCATAATTCTTTGGAACAACTCACAGAACTCAAGAAGGTCCTATCATACTACCTATAATTTTATTTTTATTATAGCCAAAGGATACAAATAAAATCAGACAGAGGGGCAAAGGGTAGAATCAAGGACTGAGAGATTTCAAACACAAAACTTTTATATCCTTAAGGAAGTGGTACCCTCCTGGCATTCATGCATGTTAGCACACAAATAGAGTATCACCAACTTAAGAAGATCACCAAAAGTTCAGTGTCCAGAGATTTTATTGAGGTTTTATTACTTAAGCATGATTGATTGAATCACGGTCCATGTGGTTGAACCCTTTGCCCTCCCCAGAGGTCAGGCTAGTATCACTCACCTCAACATTCTAGCTCTATAGTCACATTATTCATCTCTCTTCATGGATAGCCCTCCAACAGAGATTGTCAGAAATAGTTGGCCCTATCTTTAGTTATGCCATTAGTGTGAGTGATCAGACATGGTTTTATGCACTCACTGTAAATAACAAAGTCCCTCCTGTAGCTTGGGAAATTCTAAGAGTTACCTATTAGGAGCTGGGACAAAGACCAGATTTCTCTTTGGGTAAGATTAATTCCTAATGGTGGTGATGATGATGATGATGCTATTAACAACAAAAGCAAAACGAATAGCAAATGCTTAAAAATCACTTACTACATACTAAGGAGATTTGCATGTAGTAACTTGTTAATTCTCATAATAAGCCTATGAATCTATTGCATTCGCATTATAAATAAAGAAACTGAGACCTGAATAAATTAACTTGTCCAAGGCCCGGGATTAATAAGGGTGTAGACATAGGATTGGAACTCTAGGAAATTGTCCTTAAATCTGTGTTTTTAACAATGATATTATGCTGCCTGTCTGTAGGGATATCTGAAATTAAATCTGGAAACAGGATATCAGCATTAGGAGATGGGGTTCGATAGGAAATGAGGGCCAAATGTACTGACCTTGTAAGATTCTATACTTCTGAGCTACAGAAATGGTCAAACCATGGAGAAGCTCCAAACTGAGTAATGCCAAATGCATGATGATTAAATTCACTTGAATTTTTGATAGTATGTTGAAAAGTGTCTTGTGGTCTAGTCAGCTTTCTCTCATACTCCTCAAAACTATTATTTTAAGTGTTCTCCATACTCCTTTTAATGTGCTCAGAAATACAATCAGAAACCTCTTTTCCTGATATAAATGTTGAGAGAAGGGGATCTGTGATCTTTAGATTTTTTAAACAATGTAACTATTTTTGAAAAGAGTTTGAGATGTCACATTGTTGTCTCATTTAAGAACAGCTGATTTTATGTACACCAAATTCCTCAATTTACTAAAGGCAAAACTTGATTTTTCTTCTCTAGATTACTCCAGGACCTAAAAGTGATTTTAGGGATTGGGGATGGGAATGGATGAGAAGGGAAGGAAAACAGAGATTTCGAAGCACTGATTATATAACTCAGTTCTGCAATCTATTCTTTATCCCTTGCAATCTGTATATTGTTCCTAGGAAATTTATGAGATGTTCATAGTTTTACATATGTTTGTTTCTTTGTTCTTAAGATTTATTTATTTGAGAGAGAGAGAGAGAGAGAGAGAGAGAGAGAGAGAGAGAGAGAGAGAAAGAGAATGCAAGCATAGGGGAGGGGCAGAGGGAGAAGAAAAAAATTTTTTTTAATTCTTTTGGAAGATTTTATTTATTTACTTGAAAGAGAGAGGGAACATGAGTGAAAGGAGAGGCAGAGGGAGTGAGACAGACAGACCCTGCTGAACAAGAAGCCCAACGTGAGGCTCAATCCCAGGACCCTACAAGCATGACCTAAGCCAAAGTCAGACACTTAACTGACTGAGCCATTCAGCCACCCTGGGAAAAGAGAATCTTAAGCCGGTTCTGCACTGAACACAGAGCCCAAAACAGAGTTCAATATCATGACCCTGAGATCAAGGACTGAACCAAAAACAATATTTGGACCCATTACTAACAGATTGTGCCTCCCAAGCACTCCTAAATGGAAGCTTCAGTTTTGAGGGGAAGGGGAAAAAAATGGCAGAACTCCTGACACCTGTCAGATGATATTTGTCCTGACCAAAAAAACTAGATCACAGTGCTCCCTACTTAATGAATCTTGAAACACTGAAAAAATAGAATAAATTTAAAGTAAAAAAAAAAAAAAAAGAATAAAAACATCAAACGAGATCACTGGGTGACTGGTGAAATGAGACAAAAATAAGACTATTTTATATTCAGTCTTTAGTGCGGACAAAAGTTAGAACACTGTGTAATCACAAAAAGGACAAAACACAACCCCTTCTGGGCTAATGGGAGTGACTGCTCCTTCTTTATCAATCAGTTCTAACACTACTCCGTTCCTCCTACCTCATAGATAAAAATTACTACGATACTCAATCACAGAACTGTCTTGCTTTCTAAAAGTGCTCAACCAAGAACATATTCTTTGTGCCCTGTCCAAAATTATTCCACACAAAATCTTTTAAAATATAAAACAGAATAAACCTTTAATGACATTAATCTCCAACTTTAATCTCTAAATGATAATAAATCTTTAATGATGTTAATTTCTAACTTCTACGTCAAGCCCTTTCTAATACCCTCTCACTGGCATACTCCACATTTCCCCATGGTGCATGGTTTTCTTCACTGCAAAAGTCAATTACTCAACTATATTTGATGACAGATGTGTTTCATGTGGTCTTTGTCACACTGGCATTGACAGTCTGCTAACTTCCCAGCATTTCTCTCTAGTTAGTATTCTTTTTGAAATCCAGAACCATCTATCAACTGTCTACTATTCAGTCCCAAGACCTATTTCCCAGATAGTGGATAATTCATGAATTCCAAACTGAAACGTTACATGACTCCCTCACTTCCATTTTTACCTTTATTATTTATTTTCACTAAAGGCATTACTATTCATCAAGTATTTTTTGACTGAATTTATTTTATTAGGGCAATTTTAGGTTCACAGCAAAATCGAAGGGAAGATGTAGTGACTTACTATATATCCTCTGCCCCTGTGCATGCATAGTCTCTCCCATTATCGATGGAGCCCAACAGTGTGGTACCTTTGTACCATTTATTGAACATACATTGATACATCAAAATCACCCAAAGTTCACAGCTTACATTAAGGTTCACTCTTGGTGTTATGCATCGTATGGGTTTGGACAAAGGTAGAGTGATATATATCTATTATTATGGCCCACCAAGTTTTTTTAAGACAGAATTATTAGAATCATTTGTTACTCTCCATATTGGCACTGAATGTCTATTTTCCTGAGAAAATCCTCAGTCCCAGAAAAACCAGGACATTTGATCACCTGATATCAGTTTACACTAGCTAAATATCTCTTGAATATAGACAGTTCTTTTATAGCAAATGTTATTACCTGAGTCCATACCTCTCATAATATCTCCTCTGTCTCCTAGGAACTTTTTTTTTTTCATATCATTATTCAGACTAAACAAAGTAAACGTGCAATCAAATTTTATTTTTTTTTTGCATTTTAGTGTCCTTCACTCTCCTCATATTGCCTTTAGACTGGCATCCAAAAGCCTCTTCATTCTCTATAACAATATCAAGGGTTGACAAACTACAGAAAAATCCATCCAGGTTAATTTTGTAAATAAAGTTTTATTGGAATACAATCTCATCTATTATTTTAGTTATCTAAAACTATTTTCAAGCTACAATGGTAGAGTTAGAGAATTGTAAAAAGACTTTATGGCACCCTGTGTTTGCTGATCCATGCCACTTGAAGTGTGGTCCACAAACTCATGCCAGTCCATAAAGTGTGATAAGATAAATACAAAAATTGAGAGGAAAGATCTAGAAACTTTCATAACAATTTGAGAGAATAAATTCATGTCTATTGAATCAAATAATTTAGAAAATAGTAATAAAGAAAGCTTTTATTTTGGATAGTTATTTTTTTATTATTTATTCATTGTTATCATATTGAAAAATAATTGGCTCCTGAAAGACTGGTGTTTCTGTGTGTGTGTGTGTGTGTGTGTGTGTGTGTGTGTGTGTTTGCATGGGTGCATAGAGGTTCCTTCATATCGGGTGATTTGAGAAGCATTGCTCTACCTGGTTTCTATTATGTCAGCATTACTTTGTATTATTTTTCCCTTACCTTTTGAATTTCAGCACTTCTGGACTTTCTTTTCAATGGATCATTCTCTCCTTTACTTCAAGACTTTTACTATTTCATTCTCTCTACTTGAATCTCCTACTCTCCCTCCCACTCTACTTTTCATCTGGCCAATAACTTCTCAATAACAACTAAAATATACCTTCTTCATCAGTGCTTTTCTTGATCTCTCCAACCAACTAATACAAACTAAGGGAAGATTTCCTTCAATTCATTAGTACTTTATACACAGTTTTTAGGAACTCATTAGCACTTTGTAATTCATTAATAATTTATACATATATTTTAGTCTGGCCATATTTTCATTTTGCTTGTTGGATTATTTTATTTGGAATATGGAAAAGATATAGAAAATTTATGTTATTCAAGAAAAAGAAATAATACAATGACAACTGATTCCTTAATAGAGAGTGGATTATAAGTTTGTGAGGGTGTGGCCAAAATTATCTTGTTCACCACTGTCTATCCTGAGTGTGAACTATTTAACTCTTACTCAAATATTTAATTAGTGAGTGAACAGTTAAATAAGATGAAGACAAGTGGTGGAG
>PITA01015920.1:0-11502 GCA_004023965.1 Spilogale gracilis
GGCGGGGGGCTGGGTGTGTTTGTGTCTGTGTGTGTCAAGGGGCTGGGTGTGTTTGTGTCTGTATGTGGTAGTGAGCGTGTGTGTGTTTTTCTGCGCTGGTGAGTGCGTGGCTGTGTGGGAACACGTGTGCGCGTGTCGGTGGGCTAGGTGCGCGTCTGCCCGTGTCTCCCGCTCCGCCTGGCCCTCCCAGGCTTCCCTCGCTCCAGCTGCTGTCTGTCTGTCTGTCCGGAGGCCGGGCCGGGCCAGATGAGGGCCGGGGGATGAGCTCATGCGGCGAGGCGCGGTGCTCTGTCAGGAGGGATGGCGCTGGGCTGGGCTGGGCCGGGCTGTGCGCGCCTCGCCAGGCTCTGGAGCAGGAGCTCGGCCCGGGGGCCGTGCTGCACGGCGGCGTGTGCGTGTGCGCGCCTGTGTGTGAGAGAGAGAGACAGAGACGGAGCCACTGCAGCAAACTGCCAAGTCAGGCGTCTCCACGTGGGCCCCGCAGCTACCCAGCCCCCAGCTCTTTGTTCTGGTGCAGCCTTTAGCCTGTATGCTCGCACACGGGAGCACGCGCACGCGGGCACGATGGTCAGGAGCCTCCCAGGGGCAGGTCCTCGGGGGCCCCGCACCCCTCCTCTGCCTCGGTGCAGAAGGTCACCTGCCTTGTGCCTCCCCTCTGCCCCCCAAGAGGCCGCAGCGGGTCCCCCTGCCCCCACCACTGCCGCGTGCCAGCCCTCAGCAACTTGGCAGGCGGCACGGAAATGTCAGCCTCCTCAGCGCCGAGAGGGCCCACGCCTCCTGGCTGTGGAGGCACCAAGCAGCAGGCAGTCGCCATGTCCCAAGGTCCCCGAGAGTCCCCTGCATGCCTCTTCGTGTCCCCTTAGCTGACCTCAGCAGACTAGGGGACGTCAAAACCCAAGGGATAGGGGGACCCCGGGCCCCAGAGAATGAAGCGGGACCTGCCCCAGGTCACAGCAAGGCAGGGCTGAGCCCAGATGAGAGCCTGGGGTGCCCACTGGCCATCCTCACGTCCCTCCTGTCTCCCTGCAGATGAAGGTCTGGGACAGCTCTGGGCTCTTGTCTGAGAGAGGAGGGGCCCAGGGCTGTTGGCAGAGGGGAAACATGCAGGTATGGAAGGTGCCAGGCTTCCCGGAGCATCCTGGGAGAGGTGACCAGTGCGCTTTGGAGAGGGACCGAGGACTCAGGAGAGGGATCAGGACTGGTAGAGGCTGCCCCGACCACTCCAAAGAAGAGGCCAGTCTTCCTTAGGAACGAGCGTGGCGGGGGGGAGGGCTGTCAGTCAACCGGCCTGTGGGCTGGATAGGGCCCACAGACATCTGAGCTCCAATGTTTGGTGGTTTTTAAAAATGCATATTAGTTGCCAACATTTGCTCTTTGGGAGTTTGCACCATCAAGTCCAATGCCTGTCTTCCTTTCAGTGGGAACCTTGGACCCACAGCCCATGGCTGACTGGGTGGTAGCTGACCCCTCAGGTGGGTGCTGTGCTTCCCCCGTTGTCTTATGCCTCAAGCATTTTCTGAATCTGTGAAGCCACCAGTCCCCGTGGTCATGTGTGTTTCTGACCTACGCTCTAAGCACACCCCCACATCCCAGCACAGAAGCCTGAGCCCGGGTCCTGGAGTGGAGCCCCAGGCAAAGTGGATCACTGGCTTTATGCTGACAAACACCTGCTTGGTCCAATTTCTCTGATGTGCTGACAGCCCCCAGAGGAAATATTCATGGGAAGGGGACTGAGACGTGCCCAGGGCCCCTGGCCAGCCTGAAAAGTGAAGCCTCAGGAATATGATGAGGCCCCTGCTTTGTCCCTCTGGGTCTGTGGCCTGCGGTCCATGCGGGAGGGGCTCAGGAGAGGCTCAGTCCTTTGGAGCTCTCAATCCCAAGGAACCTTCTCATAGCATATTTGTATAGCAGCCTGGAGCTCAGACAAAGACCCCGACCTGGGGACCCCTTCCCTGGCACATCGTTCGTCTGTCACAAGGTTGGGATGGCACAGGCATCAGAGGCCAGCCAGGTCATTGCACCACTTGTACCCACGACTCTTAGCAGAAGCAGGAGGCTTCCCTCTATCTTTGAAAACAATCCTTCTTGCTCTCCTCTGGCTGAATAGGGGCTCTCAGACCTCCCTGGCGATGGGGACATTGCTGGTCTCCCTTAGAGGCTCCGCTTCCAGCTCCACTCCCCCAGGACCTCTCCCTGCCCCCCTCTGCCTATCCTAGAGCACGCAGCCACCTTCCCGTCACCAGGGAGGACAAATGGCCTCATTCAGGGACACGCTGCCAGATCTGTCTCTCTAAGACAAAGCTGTGTGCAGCTCTGCGTGAAAAATGGCTCGCGCCGCCCAGTGAACGGGTTGGATTGGTGGGTGCAAATTGCATGGGATTTGTTAACACTCGCCGGCTTCCCCAGAAACAACAGGGCAGGCGGGCCCTTGCCCTTGAAATACCAAGCTGCCAGGCTGGACGCCTTGTCAAGGCTGGGGACAGACTTCCTCCTGGACACTGGCCCCCACCCCCACATCTGAGCTCAGCAGAGCTGGGATGTGGGGGAGGGATTTGGCTTCCTTCCTCCTGCACTCCAGGGCAGGTCCCGCTCAGGAAGGGGCTCTGGATTTCATCACCAGGCCCCTGGGAACCGACTCACGGTCAGCCCTGTTTAATGGATGAAATCTGTTCACAAGGCTTGCTCACCTCCTGCTGACTGACTGCTGTGGGAGAGGCTGCTGGGGCTCTTATCAGCATGCCCATTGGATAGAAGAGGAAACTAAGGTTCTGATGGGAGAAACAGATCCAGGCTACATGACTGGTGGTGCTGGAGGAGGGCTTGGACCTCCAGCTTGTCAGATCCGGAGCATAGGGAGCCATCCCCCTTCTGAGTGACCCTGAGTGAGCAGGTGGGGCAGGTCATCCTGGGCCAGTGGCCCCTGCTCCCCTTCCCTCCCCCAGCTCCCTGAGGGCTGAGGCCTGGGATCGGGTGGCCTCACTCTGCTCTTGGAGAAAGAGAACAGTGAGGAGGAGCCCACGTGACAGGGTTGTGGACACAGAGTTCCCAGGCTAAGGAATCCGGGGGAGGGGTGGCTGTGATGGTCCCTGGGGTGTCCAGAGTGAACAGTGAGGAGCCGGGCAGTGCCACAGAAGAATGGGAGAGGACAGATTTGGAAACAGCTACAGGGCCTGGAAAAGAGAGCTGAGTATCTCGATGGCTGTTCCACAGCCATTAAAAACCAGGTCTCCCAAAAATTACTATATGGAAATGCTTATGCTGTAATATGAATTTTTAGAAGGATAACAGAAATGGTAAGTTGGGTGTGACCTCAACCAGGTGCACAGGAAACAGAAAAGAATATACCAGAATGTCAACTTTTAAATAATGGATCTATCTGGAAATGGGTGTGGGGGCAGTGCAGGGCGGGTGGTGACACTTTATTTTCCACATTTTCTGTGGGGAGCACAGATTCTGTTTTTAAGCAGAAGCAGCCGTGGGCATTGTTGGTTCCTCTGGCGTTTGGCTGGCACTGGCAGGGGTGGAGCGAGACGAGAGTGCCCTTGTCTCCAGGCTGGCTCAGCAGTTTTCCCAGTGCAGCCCTCTCTGCTTCCCCAGGAGCCCCAGGGGGCAGGCCTCTGCTTGTCAGGAGGCTACTCTTCCTGTTTCCCTCTCTCTTCTATGGGATTAGCTCATCGCTGGCTCCCCCACAGAGCCGGGGTGTGCAAGAACACCGCCAGAGCCCCAGCTGGTACATCTCTGCTTTCCAGGCCTGTCCAGAATGAGAGGGGGCAGAAGACTGAGGGCATCAGCTCACACAGGTGGGGAGGGTTTGGGGGTCAGGACCCTGACAGACAGTACAGAGCCCTCTCAGGATGGGGCTGCTTCCCTTCCCTGGACCCTCACAACCCCAGTCCAGAGCCCCAGCTGGGATGGCACACACTCAGGCCCTGTGATTTGGGGCTGGGGTCTGTGAGGGGAGGGGAGGGATGGATGAGGCTCGTGCAAGGGAAAGGTGAGACTGCCCGAGGCTCCTCGGACAAATGATGTGTGTCTGAGTCTGTGTTCCCCCAGATAAACAAGAGGTTTATTTCAGAGGATCCCAGAGAACACCTGTTGAGAAGCAGGGAAGGACAGAGAAGGGAAGGCGTTCAAGGAAAATGTGTTGTTAAGCACTGTACCTGCTCTGACCACCTACCAGGGAGCTCTGGAAGGCAGTAGAGTGTGCCCCTCAGCTTGAGAGGCAGGGGCAAGGAGCTCTTTATCTGCAGCTGGCCTCCATCATTGGCTGAGGGCTGCTTGTGGGTGCAACCTCCAGGTCTCATTGGCGACAGTGCCCAGCAGAGACAGGCACACACAGGAAGCAGAGGGCATGTGGTGAGGCACCCACTGGGCCAGAGCAAGGCACTGGCCCCACTGACATCACTTCTACCCATCCTCAGCATCCCTGCCATATTCTAGTCCTATTCATATTATAATTATATCCTTCATATTCTTACTGGTTTATTTTGACTTTCAAGATGGAAATTTTAAAAGGTAGGGGCGCCTGGGTGGCTCAGTTGGTTGGGTGACTGCCTTCGGCTCAGGTCTTGATCCCAGAGATCCGGGATCGAGCCCCACATCGGGCTCCCTGCTCAGCAGGAGGCCTGCTTCTCCCTCTGTCACTCCCCCTGCTTGTGTTCCCTCCCTCGCTATGTTTCTCTCTGTCAAATAAATAAATAATATCTTTAAAAAAAAAAAAAAGAAATTGTAAAAGGTAACTTTATATTGTATATGCTATAATAACTGGCCGACCAGTCTGCCCTGCCACATTTAGAAACTAACTGTCAAAAACTGTCAAAAGCAGGATGCTAGAGACCCTGTCCTGTGTCTGGGTTGAGCTACAGGTGTCTGGCCCATCCCTCCAGCCTGGGCCAGCTCTCTGCCAGTTAAAAAAAGAGGTAAGGGTTTAGGGAATTGGGAGTCTCCTTCATGAAATAGCCACATCCCGGACGTGGGAAGAGGCCTGACATGGCCATGGTTTTCTCATCCCTACCTGAGCATGCTCCTGTCAAGGAGGAAAGTCTTATCCAATGCCACAGGGGCCTGGGCGCCACCTCCTTCCTTGGGACCCTTCCAGGTCAGTTTCTTCCATAGGCCAAAGCCCTCACTCCTCTCTACCTTCATGCTGCAGCAGGATGATGAGGTCATGGGCTTGAGAATCCCTCTCAAAATAAAAAAATACTAAACCGGATTTTTCAGGCCAGGAATGATTAACATCTTGTCCTGTCCCACTCTGTGCCAAGCACGGGGGCTACAAACATATATAAATGCACCACACACAGTCCCTGCTCTTGAGATTTGAAATAAATGAATGGTCCCATTCTGTGGGTGAGAAATGACAGTAATCCTACATGCAAACACAGCCTCCCTTGTCCAGCCCTGTGAGATTCCCAGGGCAGGCAGACCCCTCATTTAAAGAGGAGCAGACGGCAGGCAGCTCGGAGGGGTGGAGAGGTAGCCGCAGCTGGAGCAGAAGCAGGGACCAGAGCTCTGGGCAGCCCATCCCTGTTTCTCTGCATGTGTCCCCCGAGGAGTGGGCACAGCCTCCGGGGAAATGTGGGCCCACACGTACCACCCTATAGGCACCAAGGGTGTCCACCTTCAGCCACAGTGCTGTCCAGCCCAAAGGCACGTTCCGGACAGAGATCCTGCCAAAACAGCCCCCCACTGCCCTGGGGTGCCCTGAGGATGCCATGGCTGCCCGTGAAGTTGATAAAGCCATCGGCAGCAATTAATTCTGCAGAGGAAAGAGCCAGGTAAGAGGATTAAGGAAGCCAGAGCTTTGGTTTTACGATGGAGCTTAGCATTCCCACCAACAGAGGAGGGATTTCGGGGAATCCACGGCATGGAGCAGGGGCTTGGCAGAAAGTAGGTGAGGTGGTGACAGAACTTCTGAAGCAAGCTTTGCAAGCCACAGCCTTGTAGATGACTTCTGGATTAGACAGACAGGTGGGAATTAACCACAGTGCCGGGGCTGGTACCATAAATCTTGCCTGTTTCGATTTATAGGGCAGGGCATCTGGTTTGGCAAAAAAAAAAAACAAAAAACAAAACCTGATTTATAGCCCCCCTTCAGTCATGACGATGGCCAGCATGTGATCAGCATTTTCTTGGCACCAGGCCCTCACTGTGTGGCACCCATCAACCCACTTATCCCACACGGTGATCCCATTTTACAGGTGGGAAATCTGAGGCTGGGGAAGACTGAGTCGTTTGATGAAGGCCACTTGGCTAAAAAGAGCCAGAATGATGGTTCAAACAAGAATATCTGACCCTGAAGCCAGAGGCTTATCTGGATGATGAACAGGTTAGAATGAAGGCTGGGGAGGCACACGTTCATGACTCAAGAGAACATGTCATGATCACCTGCATTGCTTGCAGGTGGAGGTATTAAGTATTTGACAACAGTTTGTCCTTGTCAGTAAGTTAAACACCCCCCTGTCTTTGAACTTATTCAACACTCACAGTCCCATGGATGGTGAGTAGCAGAGAGGCTAAACATAGTGGCATTTTGTACATGCCAGACATTAGGATCAAGAAATGTCCTGGTCAGCCCCAATTTCAAATATTTTTCCCCGGAAACCTTCCAGCTGTATCATAGAGAGGAGTGGTTGAAGGCATGGACTCTGGAACAACCTGCCTGGATATGAATACCCCCCAACCTTCCACTCACTGGCTATGTGACCTTGGAAAAAGTCACTTCACTTCTATGTGCCATGGTTGCCTCATTTGATAAAAAGGGGTAATAATAATGCCTACATCATGGGCATTAAGTGGGGGAATGTATGTGTAGGGCTCAGAACAGGACCTGGGGTATAGTAAGGGGCTACTATACACAAGCTAGCAATTTTATTCCAAGTTTTGGCATTCAGACTGTCTTAGGGTGTCTCTTGTACCTGGAGGTTACCCAAAAGCCTGTGCCTAACTCTGTGTCGTGATTTGGGGTGTGGAAAATATGGAACCTATATGTGTAGACAGGGCCAAGATCCATGGCACTCATACGCCCCTCTGAGAGGGTAGGAAATGAGTGGGGGACGGCCCCTTCTGGAGGCTTCAAGAGGGGCTCATGGGAGGTCAAGAGCCATTCCGCCCAAGAAGAGGAGGCTGAGCCCCAAAGGGGGTTGGCAGGCCGCCTACAGTAGTGGAGGGTAGAGCTCTGGCTGAGGGAGGCCAGGCAGGGCCAGCAGAACCCTGTCTGTGCCTTCGGCTAGGGAAGTTTGAGGGCCTCTTTCATCCAGCAACCCTTCCCAAAATTCTCTCAAGAGAGAAAGTAATTCTTCAAGTACCATTTATTGAGCTCCTGCTTCATACCACACACTATGCTCCGTATTTTATGAACGTCAGCTCTGATCCTCACAAGGAACCAAGATTTTTATAGATTGGGAAACCGATGCACAAGATTTATTCACCTGCCCAAAGTAACCCAAAACCTTTGTAACAAAGCAAGGGATGATTGGATAGATGGCTCTGAGTGGATGGATGTTTTTATCAGTTGGGACTGAAGAGAGGAGGAAAGAAACAAGGGAAGGAGAAAGGAAGCGAGACAAGGAGGGAGAGAGGGTGTGGACCAGAGCAGCCCCAATTCCAAGTACGTGGTTCCCTCTCCTCCACCTTGGTTGTGCCTTCTCTCTCTGGGATCAGGCTCGTTGGCAGTGACCCCCTGGCTGGTCCCCAAGGCCCCTCTGACAAGCAGGGTCAGAGAGGAAGATGCCCACAGACCCTGCCCTCTTGTCCCATCTCAGCTGCCCAGGGCGGCATGCATGTAGAGCCAGGGGAGGCCAGGCCTTGAAAACTGTGGGTCTCGGCCTGCAGAACCCCTAGTTCCCCTTGCCAGCACATTTTCCAGCCACGCTCAAGCCAGCCCCGCTGGATTCTGGGGTAGGACCCATCTCAGGGCATGCAAAGCCAAGATCTGGAAAAGAGTGGGGGCAGCCTAAGGTAGGGGGGTCCAAGCTCAGGCATCAGGGTCAGACTGACCTAGACTCAGCCCAGCTCCATCACTTTCATGCCATGCACAACCCTACCCTGTCCATTAGTACTAAGTACCTAACACAAGCTGGCATCTCAGAAGGGCTCTGTCCATAATCATTCAGATGAAGTCTTGCATTGCAGGCTCTGAACCCTACTTGCTTTATGCAAATCACTTGGCTTCTCCCAAGCTTGGGGTCCAGCCCATTGGGTCTCCTGGCTAGAGCAGCAGCAATTCTGTTTCCATGGCAACCCAGCTGCCTCTCAAGGGACCATCTGGATCACATCACCCTGGCAAGGTGCTGCCCAGGCAACCAGGTGTTTGTGTTTTGCAGTAGAAGCTCTGCAGGGTGGTAAGTCCCCTCGCTGGGGACAAGGCGGTGGCTGGAAGGAAGCCTGGGCTCCTCGGCCAGGCCTGCTGCCCTCGTTTTTCCTGCAGGCAGAGAGAAACACACCTCAGAGCTTAGGAACTCTGACCAATGACTTTCCTTGAAGAGCTGTGAACAGTTGCTTCTTTATATTCCTGGGTACATTTCCTGGCTTGTTGAGGCTGGCCAGGTGGGAAACACTGCTGGGGGCTGGACTCCTGTAGGGAATTCCAAAGGACCCAGTCTCACCTGTTTGGGATGAAGAGCTACTATTGTCTTGGGCAGGAAACTGGAATTACTGGGGTGGGGAGAGGGAGTGAAATTAGGAGTCTGACTTTCAAACAGGCACATAATTATGGCAGTAGAAACTTGGTGCAGAGGATAAACTAAATTCACCCCTTCCACAAGCAGACGCGGGCACCTATCATATGCAGACATTGTGATTAGCCGTGGAGTAACCCCAGAAATCGTCTGTACCCTCAAGGAGCTTACAGAGACCCTGCATGCTCAGGAAAAAGGCCAGAGGGTGAAGCTGAAATGAGGCCATGTGGAACCCACTGGCGCCAGGCACTTGCAGCAGGTCTCTCCGACAGTTCAGAGATAGCCTGCGCTCGGCCTCCACTCCATGTAGGCGAGCCCCTTGACTCTTGGGACAAAGAGTCCCTGAGGCAGACATCTAGCCCCTTTTCCAGGTGGGGAAGCTGGGGGTCAGAGAAATGAAGTCATGCCAGAGTCGCAGGACTGGGAAGTGGCTGGGCAGGGATCAGAACTCTGCCTCACCAGGGGCACCCTGTGGAGGTCACTGCTCTCCTGGTGGGCTGCCCCAGGAGTCTCCCATTTCCCCCATGCCCTGAGGCCTCCCTCTAAGCTGAGCAAATTAGTCCTCTGCCTCTCTGTCCTTTCTCCCTCTCTTCTCCTCTCTCCCTCCCTCTCTCCCTCCCCTCCTTTCCATTCCCCTCCCTCCCTCCCTTTCCTGTCTCCTTCTCCCCCTCTCTCCCTCACTGTTGGTCTCCCCTCTCCCGCCTCTCCCTCCCACTCCTTCTCTCCTTCAGTTCCTTTGTCTCCCCTTTCCCCTTGGGACTGCAGCTCCATGCACCAATGGGCCCGAGGGCTGCAGCTCAGCCCTGCCCAGGAGCCCAGGGCAGCCAGCCCCTTGCTCCAGGCCATAGGCTTGGCACCAGAGGTTCAGCACCCAGTTCCTGCCCCAGCCCAGCCCTGCCTCTGCCCCCAGAAACGCAGGCTGCTGTGCAGGGTTGCCCCCCTCCTACATACCCTCTGCTGAGGAAGTGACATAATTGCCTGTATTCCCATTTCCTCCGGGCTCCCCACTCTCAGATGTGTGCCCCAGATGTTTAGACTCACTTCCTCCCAATTAAGCGTCTGTCTGCTGGGAGGCTGGGAGGCAAGGGGCTGCGTGTGTGCAAACGGGGAACTGGCGGGCTACTGAGCTCTGCGGGGAAATCCACTACTGAGCTCTGCAGGGAAACCCACCTAGGGCTGGGAAGTGCGACCAGACCAGACACCCCTTTGGTTGGCTGCCAGCCCAGCTGCTGTGGAAGCGCAGGCCCCTTGGTGGTCGGTCTGGGGGCAGATCCCAGTGCCCAGCCCCTGGGGAGAGGACGCCTGTGTCTGCTTCTTCTTCTCCCATATAAGAAAAAGAAAGGAGGAGAAAGGCACTGCCCCCCGCAGAGAGCAAGGTCAGGGAGTGGGCAGGTGACTGCACAGGTTGGGTCTGTTTCCTCAGGCACTCGTGTTTTTCTTTTGCCGAGGCTGGGCTTCAGTGTCTGGGCTTCAGTGTCTGGGCCCGGGGCCCCCTCCTTGTGCAGAGAAGCTCTCTGGTTAATGACACTCACGTGTCCACACAGCCAGGGGTCAGGCAAAGAACAGGGGCATCCAGGTGAAAGACATAGAGAGGGTCTGGGGACTGGAGAGCCCAGCGCCTCCCTAAGGGGCCGCTAAGGTGTAGGGGGCTCCCTGGGGCCATCTGAGACACAAGCCCAGAACCACCAGGGTTTCCAGTTGTGTGAGAAGTCTCCTGAGGTTTTTAATGTTGAGACCACCCTTTATTTAAGACCCAAAGCTGGCTAGTCCAGCTTTGATGGAGGACTGGCTCTTAGGCGGCCAGTGGAGGCATGGGACTTAAGGGGATCAAGACCAGGACAGATAGACCCATGACTCATGGGAGCAGAAAGGGTCAGTTTGCAGAGTCTGTGGGGGACTGAGTAACATTCACTAAGGG
This sequence comes from Spilogale gracilis, assembly GCA_004023965.1. Lineage (NCBI taxonomy): Eukaryota > Metazoa > Chordata > Mammalia > Carnivora > Mephitidae > Spilogale > Spilogale gracilis. The sequence continues at coordinate 10,597 of PITA01015920.1, forward strand.
TTCTGAGGAGCACCTGGGGCTGAGGGTGGGAGGGCGGGACCTCTAAGGCATAGTAGTCACCCATATGGTGAGTATCTAACGTGCAGTCAGGCCACCCCGGGCTTGCATCCTACTCCAACAGGCCAACCAGGTGGGTGGACAGCACCCTTCCCACCCAAAACTAAGCTGTGAGAGGAAGAAGGCTAGGTCAGGGAGGAGGATTCCGCTGTTGGACAGGAAGGGGGAAGCAGGCAGATGGTGCCCTTTTAGAGAACATGAGATATATAATAATGAGGAATAAGTATAAATAGCAAGGGTCTGTAGTAATATTGTTTTTGCGGCTACTGTTACTCTCAGACATGAATGTCGGAGGGCAGAGTGCTTTCAGGATCACCCAGCCCAACCCCCTATTTTTATCGGAGAGGAGACTGCTTTGGAGAGAGGGAGCAATCTTTCCAGCATCCCTCATCATGCCAGGGGTGGGGCTGGCATGAGACGATATTTACCACCTAATACTTTTTTTGTTACTACCGTTAGTACCATTACTCCCACAACAGCTATTATTACTGCTAAGGCTACCATTATTAATACTGCTGTGCTAAACCTCTAATGCTATCATTTTTCTCCTACTAGTCGATTAACGAGTTAACTTTTATTGAGTCCTTACCACGTTCAGACACTGGGCGAAATACCGCACGTACGTCCTCTCATCTTTACAAAAATATTGAGGAGACTCAGAGAGGTTAATTAGTTGCTCAAGGCCACACAGCTAGCAAGCGGCAGGGCTAGAATTAGACCCAGACAGTCCCACTCCAGACCTGCACACTCGGATACCAGATCAGATGCCTTCTGGAAGGAGAAAGGACGCTAGACAAGCCCAGGGTCCTGGATAAATGGAGGCCTGATGTGTCCCCAGAGCAGGGATGC
>PITA01015920.1:11602-48438 GCA_004023965.1 Spilogale gracilis
GGCCAGGTCCCAGATCAGGCAGACCCGGCTTCCAGTTCTCGCTGTGTTTGTAGGCTGGGTGACCTTAGTCCTGTCTTTTCACGACAGAGCCTCACAGAGCAGGCTGTCCTTCTGTCTTGGAGGCCCCTGTGTCTGGGGGCTGTCTCTACCCTGAAGCATCACTGTAGATCCCTGTGACTTTGAGGGACTCTTGGCATGGCCCCAAATACGATATTTCCTGCAGACGAGACCCCCACTCCCAAAGCCCAGGGCAGCGATGGCAGGGAACCAACAAACTGTGTCTGGAAAAGACCCAGAATATAGAGGTTTTTTTCAGCCATTCATTCAGCAAATATTTAGAGAGTACCACAGCGTCCCAGGCCCTGCATTGGGTGCCTGGACATAGTGTGAGTGGTCCCTGCCGTCTGGGAACTCAAGGCCTGATAGAGAAGACATACTTGGAATAACCACCCTCCAGTGATGATGTCACTGTGATCAGTTCTACAAAGGACGTCTTAGACGCTTGTTGAGGAAATGACCCTAACAAGGAGAAAATCTGCCCAGAGAGGAGGGCGGAGAAAGGCATTTCAGATAGAAGGAACAGCATGTGCTAAGGCCCCCAGGTGCAGGAGGAATGTGGGCTCAAATCTCCTCTCTACTTTTTCTGACTTGGTGACCCCTATAAGATGCTTCTGGGCCTCAGTTTGCTCACCTATAGAATGGGAACAATGCCACCTGCCTCCCAGGGTTCCGAGCAACTGAGAGACTAAACAATATGAAGGTACTGGTGTCTAGCACTGCTTCCTTGAATGCCTAAGAAATCTGGAGCCTGCCACTTGGCTCCTGGTTTCCAATCACCCCTGACACTCGAGGCCTCCATCAGTACTGGTTGTTCCTTAGTGCAATTAGGTAATTAGGCCAAATTCAATTACATACCACACTCCCAGGTCTGTCTGGGGCCCGAGGGAGGTGTGGGCTCCCCTTGCTGAGTGGGAGCAGCGGAAGCACTGGCTTGGTTCCCAGGGCTGAGCCTTGTTACCATGCATCCCAGAAAACTGCCTGCATCCCATAGGGGGAAACTGAGTCAGGGAAAAGGAAGTGATGCTTGCCCCCAAACCATAGTATCCCCAGGGCTGAGATCTCTGGGCTGATTTTTCCCCTCCTTGAGCACCCCATCTTAGGCTACTGGCCCATGGCTTGCCCCACCTTTCAGATTCATCAAGGGTTCTGGCTCCTCATACCTCTGGATAGGCCCCCAGATTGGTGGGAGGGTAGGGTTCAGCTTTTCTGTCACTCCTGGATTTAGGGCAGTATCCCCTTCCAGCTGCGGGCTGGCACCCAGTCACTGTTCAGCACTTTGTTTGTCATGTGAGTTTTCGTGGTGAGCCTACTTCCAACAAAGCTGGGCAAGCCAGCCAGGATTTATAAATGCCTTTAAGGGACTTGCTGGAGGCATCTCCACAAGAGCAACTCAGGCTGAGGGTAGCAGAAGAGCCTTCCTAGAGACCATCATAAGACTTCTCAGGCTTCGAGTACCAATCCAGGTAGCTCAAGTGTGCACTTGATCCTGGCGGCACTGGGGAGCCATGGAAGGTTTTAGACAAGGTAGTAACACGGTCAGATTTGCCTTTTATAAAACCTTAGCAGCTAGAGGAGGGAGCAAGGGGCTAGAGGCATAGAAAACAATGGGGATTCTCTTCTGGGTGTCCAGAAAAGAGATTGCTGTGCCATGTGGAGAGGGAAAAGGACAGATGGTAATTCTCCAGCAATGCCTCTTGGCTGTGGCCAGCCCCTGGCCACCCATGGCTGGGCCTCTGAAACTCTGGTGGTGACTTGGGGTTGTTTTAAGCCTCACTGTGGAGTTACTGGTTTCTGAAGACTGTGTATAGCACCTTTCAGGGGGAAAAGTCTTAACTTTGGATTCGTTTCATTCCAAAATGAAAGTGGTTTTATGGGGTGTTTTTTTTTCTATTCATCAGAATAATATATATCCTTATAAACAGATAAGGCATACAGAAACTTATAAAGTAGAGCTGAAATCCCACTGACATAGGATAATAACTTGGTCAATAACTGCTGTTCAACAAAGATTTGTTGAGCACCTACTATGTCCCAGGTACAGAGCCACCAGGGATAGAGCAGTGCTTGAAACAGACAAAATCCCTGCTCTCACGGAGCTCATAGTCTACCAAAAAGGAAAAGTTTATGGATACACTGCACCAACATTTACAAGAACGTACCTTAGTAGGCCCACTACTTTGGAACTGGCTTCTTTGTCTTAAGAGGATTGTGTGTATACTATAAGCATCTTGCCTGGCTTTCTCAATCCTTTATAGGTTATCAATGGGCAGGGGGGTGTCAGCTCAATTGTGACAGTCCTTTTGGGGGCCCTCCCCGTCAGACTTAGGGAGACCAGTGACCCTAGTAGCAAAGAGGCCCAGCATCTGCTCTGGATGTCCACTCTGCATGCAGAAGCTGTGTGCCCGAAAAAGGTAGTGATGTACTCTTGGTCACACAGCAAACCCCCAGCCTCGCTCCCAGGCAGCATCTCTCAGCTGGGGCCTTGGCCTCCGGTGGAAGAGTGCGCTGTTCCCACCTGCCAAGCTCAGCTCTGCAGATCCTGATTTCAACATCAAGCCTCCCACTCCTTGCCCTGCCCTGGCGGCCACTTTGGATTTCCCCAGACAGGCATTCCTACGTGGCCTGTCTGCTCATGTCCAACTGCCTCCCCCCACCCCTGGGAGAGGGGAGACACCTGGGACCACACTGGGGAGTGAAAGAAGCTGCTGGATTCCCTGGGCTGCTGTGGGCTGGGAGAAGTGGCTGGAAGGGAGTGGGCAGCAGGGACAGTGTCCTCTCACTCAGGACTATCAGGAGGAGGGAAGGGAGCACACAGGTGATGAAGGGTTCCTGGTGAACTTTAATGGGTCTGGAAGGTTCAGAGAGCTACTTTGTTGCTGCCCAGAACATACTGAGGTGCTTGGGTGTGCTTCTCAAGCACCCATCCTCTCCTCCTACTTATGAGAGCACCCCAGAGCAGAATGGCCACAGAAGCCCTAGCCTGCTACTCCAATATTCCTTCTGCATTTTCGCATCCTCAGCTTACACACCTCACGTGGCGGGGTGCTCACTACTACCCCAGGGCAGCCATGACTGCCCTTCTTTTGAGCCCAAATTGGATGCCCCCACTCACCTTCCTGATGTGTAGGACCCTCCTGTGGATAGGGAAAGGAATGGAAAAGTCCAGAGTCTGGATCCCAACCTCCCTGTGAGGAGGAGGAAGACAGAGTGGGACAGATCCTCCACATCCAAATCCCATCAGCTCATAAAAAGGGCAGCTGATGGACAAGAGCCCTTTAGAATAGTAGACCTTCATCTCTGTCTGGCTCTTTATAGTTTAGAGAACATGCCCTTGCCAATACATTTGGAAGGAACACAGCATCAGGAGACATGGCCTGGGGCCCTGGAGCAAGCCAGAAGTCCTAGGGCTAGTCCTGGCTCTACCACTAATTTGCCGTGTGGTGGCAGGAAGTCCAGGCCCCTCTCTGAGCTCGGATTCCCTCATTCCAAGTGAGGCTAGGGGCTCTTGACTCCAGTGCTAAATGAGTTAATGACCCCAAATGGTCAAGTAGAGGCTCTGGGGGGAAAAGGGCCAGCTGTAACAGGCCACACGGTCTTGGGGGCACAGTGGGGTCAGTCGTGGCTGGGGCAACCTGCGTTCCGCTCCACTGGCCCCCAGCCTCGGCCCGAAATATGTGTGTTTTCATAACTCCTTCCCTGATTGAGCTTCGTTTCTTCTTTTGCAACATGGAGGTCTCCCTCCTGGGGCCTGCGCGAGCCTCTGTCTGGGGAGTGTCGGGAGAGGAGTTCGGCGGCCCCAGCGCAGACTGGGTGGAAGGCTGCACAGCAGACAGACCAGCAGCTGCAGCGGGAAGGGAACTTGCCTTTCCAACTGCAGGGGGCTTATGTGAGTCCAACCCGGGGACCGTCCGGAAGCCCCCCATTGAAGCTATATCCTGGGAGAAGCAATAAAACCCCAGGACTGCTGAGGCATGGACATTCGAGCTGCCTTGGCGACTCCAGAAATCAATAGAAAGAGATTCATTAGAGGCCAGGGTGGCATGTTCCCCACCCGTCCGGTGGCCCCTTTGTTAGCCAGCTGAGCTTCCTGTCTGAACAGGCTGCCTCCATGGAGAAGCCTCCAGGTGTTCCTCCAAGCAACGGGTGGAGGAGAGGGGGCAGACAGGGGGTGCAGGACGCCACAGCTCCTGCTATTCACGCATTCATTCCCGGCCTCACTCATTCGTTCAGGCAGCTGGTTCTTGTGTCCTTCTCAGAGCAAATATCCCACATCTGCCCAGCGTCCCTTAGCTCCTGTCCACAGGAGACGTCCAAAGCAGGCAGAAGTCGCTGCTGATGTGGACCTTGCCTTCTAGTCAGGAGACAGCGTTGACAAGAGAAAGAAGTAGTCATAAGTGCAAAGGGGAGCACGAAGTCCGGAAAGAGTGGGAGGAAGCATGGGGAGGGGCGGTCGTTTGGGGCAGTGTGGCTGAGGAAGGCGGCTCCGGAGAAGGGGTTACCCACACGGAGGCCTGCAGGGAGGCGGGATGTGAGCGGGCCACCTGGAGAAGAGCATGCCTGGCCCACCTTGGAGGGTGCGTCGGGGCACCCGCGGCCAGAAGGGCTGAGAGTCTGCAGCAGAGTAAGCCAAGGGCGGACTGGAAGGAAATGAGGTCAGGGAGGTCACGCGGGGGCTTGCCGGTAATCGTAAGGTCTCTGGGACCTCACACTGTCTGAGCCAGAGCCTCTGGGATCTGAGGCGAGCAGGGATGGGCTGTGACCCCAGCTTTCACAGTGTCACCAGGGACGTTGTTCGGTTAGGAAGGCCAGCCCAAAGTACCACCTGCCCAGACCATCGGACTGTGTCAGGGTGCTGGGGGCCCTCTGAGGACACTGAGGAAGGACCCATTCCAGGCCTCTCTCCCAGCTCGTGGCACCATGATGCCACTGTTATTAGGCGTCCTCCCCCGTGTGTGTGTATCTCCGTGTCCAGATGCACACTTTTTAAACAGAGACCAGTCATAGGGCAGTAAGGCCCACCCCAGTGACCTCATCCTAAGTTGATCATCTGCAAAGGCCTCCTTCCAAATAAGGTCCCATTCACAAGTATGGGGGACTAGGACTTCAGCATCTTTGGGGGGACACAGTTCAACCCACGCCATCACAGCACAGATTCGGCCTCTCAAGAATGGTCACCATCATCTCCTTTGGTCCCTCTGAGGACCTGCCATTAGGTGATTTCACTTCTATCTTAGGAAGGAGGTGGTACGGGCCCAGGAAGCCTAAGGGGCTTGTCCAGGGCCCGCAGCTCGTCAGTACTTATTTCCTGAGCCTCAGCCTCCAAACTCAGGCACATCGCCTCCCTCTACAGCTCCTCAGCTACCAAGGACCTAGCCGGTTCCTTCCTGTCTGCCAGCCCCAGCCTCTCTGTCCCAGCAGCCGGGCAGACAGCCTAAGGAGGTGGCTACCTTCCCAGCTAAGCAGTTAAAGGGCAGACAGCTCTTGAAGACTAAAGTCCCCCAAGTGCCCATTTTGTGCCCAGCTCCTGGTTTCCTTCCCCCATCTTCTCTTCTCCTTCAGCCTGGCGGGAGGCCTTCCCAGGTCCTCAGGAACCTTGCCATCGTAGGGCCTCTCAGAGGTGCCAAATGGAGGGGTCGGGCAGGGGTTGGTTTTGTTTTCTGAGTAAAATGATGATAAGGTTTGGGCAGAAGCCAAATGCAGACTTCTGGGAAGGCAGTCTGAGTCTGGGACGAGGGCCCTGCTAGGGGAGAAATCCAGGATGGGGGGTGCAGTGCAATGATAGGAGGTTCTGAGCCAGGGAGGTCTCATTTTCCACCGTGTCCTCAGTCCCCCCTTAGAGGGAACCTGGCCAACCAAAGTGTCAGGTGGGTACTTACAATCACACAGATGGTAAATAGGAAAAAGAAACACAAAGAAAATATTGTGCTGGAAAAAATAGAAAATAAGAGTCAGGAGATACAACTTTCATCAGGGAGATGGAGTGACCTCGATGGCCCCTGCCCTCTGGATCTTTGAGTCCCATCTTAGGAATAGAACAAGATGGGTCCAGTGCAGACTCTGCAATGCGATTGCTAGCTAGTTTAAATCCTTCTGGCAAGTTATCCAAACCTCTCTATGCCTAAGTGTTACTGCCTGTAGAGTGGGAATAATGATCATAACTCATCAGAGAGGGTAAGGACCACAAGTTGATGCTTGGAAAGTGCCTGAAAGCATGCCTGGCAGATAGCAAACACCTAGTCCCCAAGAGCTCTGTGCCATTAGGAGCCAGGACAGGCCTGGATCCAGCTCTGAGGTCCCAGCTCTGTTTCCCAAGTAGGAGTGCGCCCTCCTGCTGCCCCCATGTGTGGGTAGGGTTGTGAGGCCTGGCAGAGACACATCCACCGGCTGGGTGCTGTACTTCCTCCTTCAGGAGGGCACAAGTAGAATTGAGGGGATTGATGGGGTGAAGGGAGAGGGGAAAGGGAGCAGAGGGAACAGCGTTATCAAAAGCCATAGGGGTTTGTGCCCTGGCCCCTCAGAGGTGGACAGGAGAAGCCCCCAGGAGAAGGTCTCAGGAGGCAGAGCCCCTGAGTCAACTCCTGTCCCCAGCTCAGTCCCTTGAGCCTTCCTGGCCTAGCCACACTGGCAGTGAGACAGACACCCCACAACCAGTGAGCCCCAGTACATCCACATCCCTTTATTGAACAGACCCTGGACCCTGAACTTCCTTCATGGGTCCTGAGAGGGACGGACTGTGTGTGTGAAGGTAGACTACCCAGGGGCCCCTAGGCCCTATGCTCCCGCTTGTCACCCTTACGTGGCTACCTGCCCAGGGCCTCCCTGTCTATTTCATCCTCCCTCTGAGTGCTCCCGCCTGCACGGGTGACATCTCTGAGTCATCCGGGTCCTTGCTGAGACCTGCTGAATCAGCAAGCCCTGTTGGAGGAAGACCCAGCTCTGTGGCTCTTCCGAACTAAAGGGCCAGAAGAGCCACCCCTGGAGTTCATTGTTCTGCCTCTCCTCAGCCTCCTCAGGGGGATGCTTGGCTTTTGTCTGCCCCCAGGCCTCCCACACAAAGCCTCACATGGGTGTCGACCCAGCTTGGAGCCTGGAAGCCGGGATGGAGCCACTTTCGACCCCTGGGTGATTTACATCCTAGGTGGCTTTGCTCTTTCTCTCCTTCCTGGCCTGCACTGCGACGACGGGTAGCCACACTGGGACAGGTTCCAGGAGGCCCTGCTTAGCTGGGGGGCCCTGGAAGAGGCTTTCCTGCACTCCCAGGCACCAGGCTGATCCCCTCCCCCCACGGTCCCCCAGAAGTGGGTTCCGCATGACAGGTTCCCCCAGCTGGGTGAAGAATCCTACCGCCCGCGCCCTCCGGAACAAGCTGCTGCTGCCTTCCTGGCTGCAGCACCGTGATTTATTGGCGGCTCTTCCTCGCCAGGGTCCACGGCTGGAAGAGTTCAGACACCCTCAAGGAAAGCCACCCGCTATTGATCCCCACATCAGGCTTCCCGAACGCTGGCGGGCATTCGTCAAGGAGTCGGGGCGCTGGGGCCGCAGCTCTCCCTTTCTTCTTCCTTTCTTCTGCCTCCCAAGTCATTCCCCAGAGCTGTGCCCCCCCCCTCCCCGAGGTCACTGGGAGAGCTCTCGAGGACTGACTGCGGGCAAAGGTGGAGGGCTGCTTTTTGTGCAGCCCCTTTCCGGCAGATCTTTATCAAGACGGGCGCCCTGGGGGTGGAGCAGGCCACTTTGGGCTCCGGGCTTTTGAGCAAACCTTTGGAGGGTGGAGAAACGGAGTTGGAAAGTGAAGTGAGGAGAAGCCCTTCTGAAGTAGAAACCGGTTAGAGTACCTGTGTTTCTTTAGGCTTGGGACGCCTGGTATTACTAAAAGCTTGGAGAAAGGCTAGAATAGGGCTGCGCTGGCCTTGAAATTAGCATGTGAAAACCCTAGCTTTGGCTGCAAGGCCTCGCGTGCAGGCCGGTGAATGGGTGCTGGAAAACAATTGGTTTTTCTAAGTACTTAAATCTGCTGGATAGTATATACTTTTTTTTTTTGGCTTACCTGGAGAAAGTAAAAAAAAAAAAAAAAAAAAAAAAGATGGCCCCAGGCCTGAGAATTTAAATCAGCATATTGATGCTTTTCTCCCACCCCCATCCCGCCAGAACTGGGAGGCTTGGGAGGCGGCGTGGTGGGGCTGTCTTACTCGTTTTCCAGGCAGTGACGCCAGGTCTGTGTCCCTCTGGTATAAACTTCAGCTCCAGTCCGGATTCTGATTCAAGGTACAGGAAGTGGTTTTTCTGAACTCAGCGCCTGGGGCCTGTCTCCTTGGTACCAACATTTACAGGGAATTTCAAGAATGTACCTGGAAGTTCCAAACCTTTGGGTCTTTGGTGGCTTGGAAGGCACTAAGGATTGGATTAATATTGTGAACTGTCAGTGTGCAGAATTCCTGGGAGGGGAGGATCCAGGAGGAGCGTGTTCAGGTTATTTGAAGCTTGGCTATTTGAATTCTGGGTAATCTCACACCATATTAAAACCAGATTAATGTTAGTAATCTGGTTTTGAGGACTTCATCTCAGTGTTTTCTTCTGAAATTTGGGACAAATTATCAGGCCCCATCTGTTTGTTGGTATCACTGGCTGAGCACTGGGCTTTGGAGAACATTGTCTGGGGGGTATGCAGTGGGGACTGGGCCAGCCAAAGTGAGAAAGATGGAAGAGTCTTTATAGGGCCATAGGGATCTTCTCTCTTGAGATCCCAAACCCTGATGGGGCTGCTTGGGAGGGCAGGGCCCCAAGGGCTGCCTCACTAAATGACTGTCCCCCCACAGAAACCATTCTAACCCAAAATAAGGAAGACTCCTTGGAAGAGGTGAGAGTAAGCAGAGCCTCGAATTTGTGGAGAACAGAGAAGTCCCTCTTTCCCCAGCTACCCTGGGGTTGGCCCTGCAGGAAGGGGATGCCAATTGATCTGTCTTGCAGGAAGCTAGTTCTTGTCCAAAAGGCATCAAGTTATGAAGTATGAATTAATCCATTTAACCAGCTCCTCGGAGGGAAAGCCCATGACAACTGCATTTCCAAATGCCATCCCTGAAAGTGATATTTCAAGTGGCAGTGGGTGGGATTAGAGCCTGCTAACGATTTATGTCAAACAAGGAGCAAGAACATAATTTCTAGATAAGTGATTTGTCTCAGCCACTTCCAGGGCGGGTAGGAGGACACAGTAAGGTTTAGGGGCCAGCCAGAGGCTCAGAATGAAAAAGGAGGGGAGTATCTGCAACTGAAGTCTAGAGAAGCAGCAAAGGCTAGTGGACCTGGTCGGTTCCCCAGGATGTCTCAGAGAGCAGTGTACAGCGGTCAGTATAGAGGAGATTTTAAAGACAGTTCTGGCTGCCTTTCTTTAGGGTGAATAATTGGACCCCTCTTATCTTCCTAATCATTTGAGTTAGTTAGGTCACCAAGAAATTTTCACTGGCAGGTGGGTAGGGCTGGGGGAGGGGGCTATAAAACCTTTCTCCCAAGAGGGTGAAGGCAATGGAAAGAGGGAGGGGCGCATAGCCCTTTGGGCAGGACAGCAGGTGGGCTTCCAGGGGCGTCTCGGGGGGCGGAGGGGTGGATAGGGGGCAAGCTCAGCTCAGCGCCAGGAGCCCTTGCGAAAGACAGGCTGGAAGGAAGAGGCCGCAGCCACCACAGGATGCACTGTCAGGAAAGCAGCAGCTCCCGGGGCGGGGCAGGGCCGAGGCGCGCATCGCAGCCGCCCCCAGCTTCCCTACAGCCGCTGGCCCAGGGCACAGGAACTCCCCGAAGTCCGGGAGGTCGAGCGTGCGTACGCCCGCTCACCCTGCCCCCAGCTCCGCGTTCGGGGAATCCCGAAGGTATAGCGGCCCCTGTGCCAGGTTAGATGCCAGGTCGCCTGCTTAATTCGTCCCCTAACCGGCTGCGAAAATCCTGCAAAGGTCTCAATCCGGATGACCCAGTACCGCCCCGCCCCGCCCCCCACCCCTGGCCGAGACCGCCCCCAGGCCAGCTCGCTCGCCGCCCCAACCTCGCCAGGGACCCTCATTAGCATGACCACTTGGGACGATTCGCTGGGCGGGCGGTGGGGGGTGACAGACACCCCAAGTCAACCACCGCCAGCGCCTTCCCGGAGGCCCCCTCAGGCGACAGCGCTACGGGAGACCCACTCGCACAAGTGTTGCTTCCAGTTAATTGCTCGGGCGGCGGGAGGGGGGGGTACGGGGGCGGGGGGAGGGGGCCCTGGTCGCCGCCCCAGCCCGGAGGCTGGAGCGCCGCTTGTCGGGTCGTGCGTTCGCTCGGCGGCGGCGTGCAGCAGCACCACCCCTGCGTGCAAGTTTGAAATGTGAGCTGCCTCCGATTCATACTCGCTCGCGCTCCCTCGCAGCAAAGTGGCTGGGCCGACGGTCTGCGCGCGCGAGTGAGTGCGGGCGGCGGGCTGGGGGGCGGGGGTGCGGACGGCGAGGCTCGCGGGGCGGGGAGGGCGCGCGCGAGCCGGGGCTCCCGGGAGACACCGAGGCAGGTCTGCTAGCCTTTCATCTTCCTCGCGCGCTCCTCCTCCTCCCTCCCCTCCCCTCTCCGCGGCGCGCCCGGCCTCCCCGGAGCCCCCAGCCCCACGCGGGCGCACGCAGGGTGGGTGGTCGCGCCGGCGGGGTTCCGTCGCGCGGCGCAGGGCGCGGGCCGTGGGAAGTTTCGCTGGCGCGCCCCGTGCGCCCCCGCCCCCCGCGCGCCCCCGGCCCATCCCCGTCCCCGGAGGGCTGTCGCTTGCGCCCGGGCGCGCGGCTGGCTGCCTCCTTGGCGGCGGCGGCCCCATTAGCGGAGCCTCCGCCTGTGATTGGCTTCGCCCGGGAAGCTGGAGACGGGCGATGAATAATTGATGTGTGCGGTGCGGTAGCCGGACGGCGGCGGCGGCGGGCAGCAGCAAGCGGGAGCGCGGGAGCCGAAGCGCCCTCGGAGAGGGCAGCGCGGAGCCAACGGGCGCCGGAGCCGCCCGGGCCCCCGCGCCGCCGCCGCCGCCGCCCGGGCACGGAGCGGGGATGCAGGCGGCGCCCGCTGCCTGCGCGCAGCCTTTGTTCGGCGCCGGCTGAACCCTGCCCGGAGACGCTCGCCGCGGCCGCTCTCAGCCGGGCCCCAGCCCCCCGCGGGCGCCAGGGTGCGACCGCGGCCGGTGCAACTTCTAGGTGAGTGCGGGGCTGGAGGGGTCGGCGCCAGGGCGCCCGCGGGCCGGGCCGGGCTCCCTCCGGGCGCGGGGGTGAGTGTGCGTGCCTGTGTGTGACAAGAGGAGGGCCGGTGCATTATGGGTAGCGCCGTGTGCTGCATGGTGTCAGCCCGAGGCTTGGCCGTGAGAGTGGCACAGGCGTGCACCGGGCCCGTTTTGTGCTCCCAAGGAAGGGGCCCTCATTTTCCTTCAGGGCCTGGGGCCTGGGTGCTCCCTCGCACTCTTCCCGAAGGTGAAGTGTTGGCTCCCCAGCAGACATTTTACGAGGCTCCGTCCTCATTCGGCTCCTATTGCAAAAATAAGAATCCGCCAGAAAGCCTTCCACGGAGGCAGCAGCCGAGGATCTTTAACTTCAAAGCTGCTCCTTTGTCAGGTTGCAGCCCTGATGTTGAAAGAGCCCAGAGGCCCCCACGGGCGCTGGTGATGCCCCCATTGCGGCAGGGCGCCCTTCGAAGAGCTGGTGGGCACGGAACAGACTTCTGACAAGTGTTTGCTGGGAAGCTGGCTGGACAAGGAGAGAGAGGGTTTGCGCCAGCCGGTAGAAGGCGTCTTTCTGGGGGTGCCTGACACCAGGCTCTGAGGATCTTCTTTAAGGCTTTGGAGAGTGGGTTTCTCAGGAGACTGCTGGGGCTAACCGGTTGTTTCCTGGTCCTGAGCACATGGTTTTGGTGTTGGAGTCTTCCTAGCCTTGGTCCCAGTTCCTGGGTCCAACTGGAAGCTTGCCCCGAGGAGACTGGGAGAGACCAGGCTGTGACTTCCCCTGCCCTAACCCTTTGCACTAGTGGACAGAGGTGGCCTCACATGGGCTTCAGGTAACTCTTATTCTCAGGGTGGGGGTCCAGGACCCCTACCCTTGACCGTCAGGCCAGACTGCCTGGTGGGCAGTGGTCATGGCTGGTGGTTCTTCCAGGAGGAAGATTTTGTGAGGCGACTGGCAACGAGTTGGTGCCAGATGTTCCTTAGTGGCCCAGCCTGAAGAGTGGGTGCAGCATGGGCCAGAAGTCCTGCTGGGGAGTGAGTTGGAGCGGACAAGGTGGTGCCACCTTGAATTTGGGGTGACCCTGATGGTGTATAGGGCCTCAGTCTCCTCCAGTTCTGGGACAGGATGTTCATCTGCCATCCACTACAGAGCAAAAGTATCTGTCCCACAGCAGGGACCCAGGGGGAGGGGTGGCGCTCTGAGCCTTAGGGTCCACATGGTCACTAATAAGCCTCTTCCCCTTTTTTGTGTATTAGCTAAGCAGTGACTACCCCCAACTAGCTGGATTCAAGTCCCCTCCTGAGCTATTTTTACTGTGAACTTCCTTAGTGAGAAACCACCAAACAGTGATGCTTTGGTGAGAATCTGGGTCTGAACCGGAAGCAGCAGCCTGCACAGTTTGACTTGCTTTACGAGGCTGTCTTCACTCCCCTGCATAGCCACCCAGCCCCTCCGCTGTGCTCTCTTGCCTCTGGGGCCTTACCACAGCCTGTGCACTCAGGGACTTCAGAACCCCAGTTTCAGACGGGAAAACAGAAACCCTGAGACCATCCAGTAGAGGACCAACGAAGCCAGCCTTAGCTCCCACTGGAAGGAGGCCTTGACCCTGAGCTCCTTGAAGGCAGGGATCATCTGTTCCTCATCACCATATACCCCAGTACCCACCACCGTGCCCGGGAGCTGGCGGACCCTCGGTGACTGCAGCAGGCTGCAGGAGCAGAAGGCAGATCTGGTGCTGCTTTCCCTACAATGGTTGAGAGGGGACAGAGGGACTGAGAGAGCACTTCTGGATTTAAATTCATGTTGGCTGAGCACGAAGCAACCATGCCCTGCTCAGTCCCTGGGAACTTTCAGATGAGTTCCCATTCTGGTGTCAGCCAGTCAGACTGAGAGAGGTGCCCCCACAGGTACTCAGCCAAAGTCCTGCCTGGGAATTTCCTGATGGCTCTTTCTGGGTCACAACCCAGGGACCAAGGATGGCAGAGCACATCTAGAACTGTGGCTGAGCTGGTAGTCTCCAGCCACATGTGGCCGTTCGCATTTTAGAATGGTGGCCCTGTGACAGAAAGTTCCACTGGACAGCGCTGACCTGTAAGGATGGAGACTCAGAGCAGAAGCGAGGTGGGGACACTAGTCCAGAGCCCACAGGTGTGACAGTGCAGACGAAGCTGTCTTCTGCTGTCTTAGCACCGTATTTTCTGACAGCTTCCCTGTGAGGGGAGTAGAGATGAGCCAGGTACCCCTATTTAGTGCTGGAGAAAGCTGAGGTTTCATTTTGCCCAAGGTCACCCGGCAAGGGGCATGAGCCCCTCCTCTACAGTGCTCTGCCACCCAGCAGAGGTCAGCCAGGGGCCAGAGTAGGCAGCAGTCTCCAGAGCAGCCTCAGACCTCCCTGAGGGCCATCCTGGTGCCTGCTAGGCGCCAGTCTTTGTGGAGTCACCCATCGATCAGGTGGGAGGGCCAGCTCAGCCTCTGCTCCCCAAGAACAGAGAGTTCTGTGCTGGCAAGGCTGGGCGATGGAGAGAGACTCTGAGTGAGGGAGGTGTTTACCTTCATCAATGCCACTCTGGTCCCCAGGGAGAGACTGGCTTGTCTCTGAAGGGAAGGACCCTGTCAACGAGCCTGTGGCCAGGTCTGTTAGCACCATCGCAGAGGAGGTATGCGGACCCCAGCCAAATGGGAAGAATTACCTGGGGACTTCGGCTGGTACAAGATGCCCTTTGCTCTCTCCCTGCTAGGGCCTGCTGCCCCTTATGTCATGGGGCATTTGCTTGGCACACTTGCCCTCGCTCTCCCCCTCCCTCCCCACCACCAGAAGCCTCAGCTGTTGGAGGAAACTCCCCTAGGGCCTGGCAGAGAAGCATCAGCCTCACGGGGGAGCCTGCTCAGGGAAAAACAAGCCCCTGCCCTCCGATCACACCCAGCTTCTCGGGGAGCTCCCAGGCCGCTAACCACCGGCAGGGAAGGACAGGCAGCCCACGACCCAGACTACTGCAGGGACTCCCTGCCCCAAGGTCACCCAGCAGAGCCTGAATGGAGCGAATGCCCTCCCATGGCCCACTGCAAATCCCAGTCTGTCATTTTGAACTTGAGGTTTTTATAAAATTTAATTGTGCTTCAGTTTCCTGTTCCAGCCCTGAGGTGAGGCTGGCTCTTTGTCTCTGGCTTTGGCCCCGTGTCCTGAGGTGCACCGCGCCCCCCACGCCAGCATCGGCCTCACCACCGCATCCAGCTCTTAAATGGCCCTGAGCTGACCGAAAGGTGGAGTCTGAGAAGAGGGTGGCCCTCTGCCAGGGACCCACACCACCTGAAAGGTGGTCTTCAAGGCCCATCCAGGGAAACAGGAGGCATGAGAGAAAACTTTGGCCACACGCCCAGGTTCCCAGTCCCCTTGAGTGAGGTAGGGCAGTGTTCAGAGCCCCTGTGCCTTTCCCTGGGGTCAGGGTAGACCACCCTGGGGATGCCCACAGCACTCTTGCTCCCCTGAGTCTCATGTGCTTTGTGTTCTTCAAAAAACACCCTGACAGAGCCAGCCCCTCAGCTGCTGCCCAGGGCATTAGGCTGGGCTGCCAGACGGTGGCCAGACAGGTGAGTGTGGGCCCTCTTCTTCCCTTCCGGTACCCAAGCGCTGATTTCTGCTTGGAGTCTGCTCTCAGGCCCTCTCTGAGGCCCCTTGACCCCTGTTAGGTCCTCCTGGCCCCGCCTACCTGTGGGTGAGGCCTGGCCTCACCTCACGAGGGCCCTGCCCCAGGCAATTGTGGGTGCTTCCAGCATGTTTGGTGATTGAAGAGCAGGGGCTTTAGCCAGGATGTCCACACTTTGGAGATTCAGTAGTTCTGAGGTGGGGCCTGGCCTCTGTGATCTGGCTTTGGTTTCATAAAGGTCCTCCAGAAAATTCTGAGATCCTTCAATGAAACGTGGCTCCCAGGGCCTAGCCCTCAGTGATAACATCTGTGATCTGGTGCCAAATTAGTGTGAGCCCTTTGGCAAATCACTTCCCTTCTGGAGGCCTCTGTTCTCATCTCTGTACTGAGAGCATTGCTCTGTGTCTCATCTCTAAAAGGTAAACTCCACTCTGGTAGTCTTGTGCTAGGGGGAGACAAAGACAGAGAGGCTTGGTGCTGCTTCTGGGCACTGCCAACAGCATCTGATGATGCACGGGGAAATATTAAGGTGCAACAGGGCAAAGAGAACTGAGTGAACAAAGGACCGTGCCCCACACCCCAAGAACAGTGGACAAAAGAGGGGGAAATGGTAAATTTGAGGCTGGAGTAGCCTGACACTCCTCCCAGGCGGAATTTGATTTCTGAAATGGTAGTATTTGGGTCTTGGGTACAAAGGGCAATGAATCTCAGGTAGGAGGGTGGAAAGATGCAAAGGTTTAGAAACCAGGAGGTGTGGTAATCTCGGGGAAGGGAGGGGAGCCCTCCAGATGAAGCACCAGAGGTCAGCGTGGGAAGCGGAGCCATTGCCGAAACTCCATGGGGAACACAGATTTTATCCTGGGGGCAACAGGGAGCCATCGAAAGCTTTGGATCCACAGATGCCGCTGGGACTCCCAGAGCTTCCAGGAACTGGTGTGCTGCTGGGTTGCAGGCAGGGATCCATGCAGAGAAGTGGGGAGCAGTGCGAGGTCTCAGTGCGAGGTCACAGTTCTGCTTAGGGAACATCCCTGCCTGTGCTGACGCAATGGAAAGCCTCCTCTTGTTGCAGGGTTCCTGTTTTGCGGTTGCCCATGGTGGGGGGCAAGGGCAGCCGGCTCTTCTTCTGAGAAGCTCCGGGAACTTGGTGGCACTTGTCCAGACCTCCTTTGCACCCTTAGCTCTGTCCTGGGGAAAAAAAAAGGGAGATGTGTTTGTGTCTCCAGGACCCCCCCCCCGTGGGGGGTGACAGCCAGACGCCAGAGATTCGAAATCAACATGGGCAGTTCCCTGGGACTGGAGGGGACAGGTTACAGGGGAGAGAGCCTCTGGGCTTGCCGAATTTGTTCTCATACCATCTCAGCGGTGTCTCTCGTCTCCATGCTGTGGCTTCCAAGCCCAGCTCACATGTCACCCCCCAGGAGGCCTTCCCTGGTCCCCCAACCCCAGCACACATACAGATACGGGGCCCTGTCCTCGGCAGCCCTTCACACCCTTTCCGATGAGCAGGTCCCACCACCTGATGCTGGTCTGTTTCATGTGGTCATGTGCCTACCCGAGTGTCTGCCCCAGCATTCTTTGGGTTACAGGACGGGGACCTCCATTTCTCCTATCAGGGATGGGTGCTTGCTAAGAGTCTCTCAAATAAGCAGCCCAGGGCAGAAGCAGGTCACAGCAAAGGCCATCTGTCACCCAGGAAGAAATGGACTGAGTGCCTGGCCCGACTCTGGCTTCCCAGGTTGGCCATGTGACATGCTAGAGCCCTTGTCTTTCTTGGGAAAGCCACCTGTACAAGAAGCACCAGATTTGCTGTGCTGCCCTAGAGCATGTCCAATAGCCACATGTGGCCACTTAAATGTGTATTAGGAAAAATTAAGTGAAAATAGATTTTCAGTTCCTCAGTCACACTAAACACATTTCAAGTTCTCAGTAGCCCCAGGGGGCTAGTGGCTAGCATGCGGGACAGGGCGGTGGTTGAACATTTCCCACCATCCCTGTTGGATGGTGCTGCCGCTGCAGGGCTCACAGTGCCTTTGTAGCCCTGCCCCTTTGGTTCAATGGCGGGGGGGTCCCCCAGGCCCACCTGCCTGGTCAGCAGCGCTTACTCCGCATCCCCTAGCTCGGAGCTCCAGACTCCCTGCTTGCCCGTCCTTTCTGTGAAGCGTGGGGTCCCAGAGGACCTCCCTGCCCCATCCCCACTGGGGCTCTTAAAATGGGCCCACCGGCATCCTTCCAGAGACAGTGTCGGGCAGTAATTACGAAACCTACATCTGTCACTGGGTGACTTTGAGTGGGTAAGTTACTTCACTTCTCAGCCTGTTTCCTGGCCCGTACTTGGCTCTGCCTGGCAGGCCTGCAGGGGGAAGGCCGTGAGACGGGGTGCAAGCGCTGAGCTCGGGGCTTGGCACACGGACCGCTCAGTGAGGCAGCTTCCTGACTGAATTCCCTAAGAGCTGGGCTTTTGGTTTCTCCTGAATTCCGAGTCTGAGACACTGGGTTCTTTCTTGTCCCAGCTCCACTTCGGGCCTCAGTGTCCGAGTCTGTGAGATGCCCCTCTCGCTGTGGGGTGTGACCGGAGACCTTGCTGTGCTGTCTGGAGGATGGGGCTCATCCCCGCCTCCGCTCCCCCCCCCCCCACTGTCCCGCGGAATCCTGTGAAGGCCCCAGGGAAGCAGCAAGGGTGTGAATGTGCCTGCCACTTTTCTGTCCTGACTGGGGGGCTGCAGGGCCATCCCCTGCCGGCGGCCTTCGGGAGGTCCCGGTGTGTCCTAGCTCTGCAGGAAGTATGTGTGGGCCCCCACACATACCCACTTTCACTTCCCTCTTGGGGACGGAGCTGAGATCTGTACCTTGGACTCCTGAAGGCCTCTGGCTGACTTGCACATGAACCTCTCCCCTTTGAGATCCACAGACAGTTTGCTGGGGTCTGTGAGCCCCCAAACTGTGTGGGTTGGGTTTCATGAGACATGCTATATTGATGTGGCTCTTGGGACCACAGTTGCTCTGAAGAAGGTAGGCTGACAGGGTAAGGCCTCTGGGTCCAGGCCTGGCTTCCAGGGGTCCAAAGGGCTTCAGGAAAGGTACTCAGTGAAAGAAAGTTCTAGGAGCAGGGGGGAGGAGGTCCCAGGAGCCTTTGTGCTTGGTGCTGGGCTCTGGGCAGCGGGACAGCACTCAGACCTGGCCTTGAGGAGTGAAGCAGCAAGTCTCAGGGACCAGACTGAGTGTAGGGAGAGTACAGGGACAGCTACAGTGGAGGCCCAGATAGGGGGCTCCTCAGGGATTTGTCTCCATGCAGAGAGGTGGAGGAGGTGAGGGCTAGGCATTCACAGGGAGGGTTCCACGGTGTGGGGCACGGGGAGGGGGTCAGAGGAGAGGGGCATGGCCCTCTGTGGCTCCCCCTGTTATGGGGAGCCCTTAAGTTCTCAGAAGTCCCCCTCCTGAAGCTTGCCCTCCAGTCTCTCCCACATCTCCTCTGCTGCCCCTTCCACACACTGGGACTAAAGGGGCATACTCTCACCCTGTCTGAGCCTTTCTCCCCATCTGGAAAATGGATGAATAGTACCCATCTCATAGCATTGTAGGAGGATTAAAGAGTATATTCCAGCCATGACTTTAAACACAGCGCTAAGACATAGTCACCCCTGAGTAAATGCTCGCTCTCCTTGCCGCCCAGTCATGGGTGTCCTTGTATTTGTGCAAGGCCCATTCCTCTGGGGACACATCCTCCCACTTCGCTGCCTCGTAACCAACCCTCCGCCGCAGCCCCAGCCTCTCAGAATGCTCCCCGCCGCCTTCACCCGCCCAAATGCCTGCGTGGGGGTGCCTTTCCTCCAGCACAAGCCCTGAGCTGCGGAGCACGCAGAGTGCCCACCTCCCCGGCGAGCCTGGGAAGTCCTGGACCCAGCAGCCTTGCTGCTTCCCCGCTGGGGCCTCCCAGAGCTCTTGGCCCAGAGCTCAGGCCTCCTCGGTGTTTGCTGAGAAAAGTTTGTGGCTTCTCTGCAGGGGCTTTAGGACCACTTGTGTAACCCTCTGGTGTGTCAGCTTTTCATTTGCCAATAGCAGGGCCCCTAAAAGCTCTTGCAGTCCTGGGGGGTGCTCTGGAGGGAGCGTATATAGCACCATGCTAGGGGCTCAGGGCAGTGGGCCCCAAAGCAGAGCACGCCTTCCCCCCAACCCCAACCTGGCTGGACCCAGGGTAGCCTTAACAACTGGGTCTCCACTTCTGAATGCCCCCTCCCCGCTGTAGGCTGGCAGCCCAGCCCAGGGAGGAGATGTCCAGAGGTCAGCATCAGGCTAGGAAAAGGGGCAAGGGCCAAGCATTTGCTTCCCTTTGTACGCACAGGCTCTACAAGGTATGGAACCTTCCCTGCAAACCCTCCCTTCTCTCCAGGCCACTTTGACCCTTGAAACAGAGGTGGGTCCTCCGCCCTCTCCGTGCCCCCTCCCAAAGGCACAGTGAGTAGTAGGCAGGCCTGGCGGGCCTGCTCCTGCTGGAGAATAGGGAACATCACTGCCTGGTCAGGTCACCCTCCTTACCCGGCATCCCTGCCCCACTTAAGCTGGGCTCCCACAGCTCCCCCCCCACCTCCTACCCTGGGAATTAAACCTCCCCAGCATCAGCCTGTCAGGGACTGATAATCCTCTCAGAGCTTTGCATGGAGTCGTACCTTCTCCAAGAAACACGTTTGATGATCTGGATAAGCTCTTTGGCCTCAGGTTCCAGTCTCTTAGATGGGAGATTTCTCCCCAGGTTATGGCTTCCTGATCGCTCCCTCCTCTCTCGCAGGGTTATGGGGGTGCCCCCTGCAGTGCCCTTGGGCTCCTGCCCAGACAGAACCCAACCTCTAGCCAGGCCCAGCCCCAGGCTGGCTTCCCAGGACACCTCCCTGGTCTCAGCTACCTCTCAGCCACCACCCAAGTGACCTGAGCTAGAGATTTCTCTCTGCCACTTGAGCTGCCTATTCCGTAAGGTGGGGACACTCTCCCCTCATAGACCTATTGTAACAGGAGCGAGGGAGGGCGTGTGGGCATCCCGCTGAGGGCACAGGGTACGCGCCCTCCGTGTGTGTGCTTACTAATATGCTCACCTGTGACCCCCTCCCAGTTCACCGTGCAGCAGTTACAGCACTCAGCACAGCCCTACATTTGTGCAGGAATGTTGAATTTCTTCAAGTTCATGGCTGTAGCATGTTCAGGTTTTTATGATTCACATCCAAATGGGCCAAAAAGTACATACTCTGATATATTTTGAATGAATGAACAAACAAACGAAGAGCTGGCTCTGGGTGGGGCACTATGGGGAATGTGGAAAAACAGAACATGGTCCCTGCCCTCTGGGACCCTAAAGTCCCCAAATGAAGACGTCGACTGCAAGGCACTGGGTGTAGGGGCCACGGGTCTATCTAGCAGAAGAGTGAGGGTAAGCCTGTTGCAGGGGGCATATGTTGGAGAGAAGCAGAAGATGGATCATTTGAAAATGTTCTGTGGGTTTGGGATTGGGTACAGGTGCCATGAATCCATGCAGTGGAACATGCCTGTGGACGTGTGGGGGGTGTTTACAAGTTGAATGGTGGTTGGATAAATGTATATGGCGGTGTTCTCGTGGGTTTGTGTAGGTTTGCGAACACAGGGGTTGTTGGGAGTGTGTCCCCGATGCAGGAATCAGGTGGGATGTGTGTGTAGGTGTGTGTGTGTGAGAGAGAGAGAGAGAGTTGTTCCCATCACTTTGGGGCATGTAGGTGCCCATGTCAGCCCTGTCACCCTGCTGGGCAGCATAAAGGCGAGGCGAGGCCAGGCTGTGTGTGGCCTGCCCCTCCTCTCACCAATTGTGTGACCTCAGGCACATCACTGAAGCTCTGTGACCCCTCAGCCTCCTCATCTAGAAACAGGGATAATAGCAGAGGCCTTGAGATGGCCTGTGAGGGCCCACCAAGTCCATGTGTCTGGGCACAAAGGAGGCACTTCATAAATACCAGTTCTCGTCGTGCTAGGGTAGGAGGGATTGTCCTTGACTGCCTGGGGGCCCGAGACTCTAGAAAGTCGCGCCAGATAAAGGCAGTTACTGTGCCTGGCCCTGTCCCGCCCCTTTCCCCAGTGTAGGCATGTCCTTGGCCTGTTCAAATTGAAGGTGGACATGGAGCCCTGACAGGGGTCTTGTCCCAAGGCCTGGACATTTCTAGGGATACTCTTCTCCCGAGAGATGGCATTTAGCCTGTGGCCTTCTCGGTGCATCAGTCTAGGGACTAAGGGAGGGTCTGGGAAGGCTTACTGGAGCCCACCCCAGAAGCCCTGTCCCATCCTCAGGAAGATGACCCTGGACCCTCCCAGCCCGCAGGAAAGGGTGTTCCGTGGCTTCCCCGGGAAATCAGCCCTGATTCTCCACAGCTTCCTCTCTCCCTGTCTCTCAGATGACAGAAGAATACTCTCAGAGCTACTCGCAGAGAGACACCTTCAGATTGTCGGTCTGTGAGAGCACAGCAGAGTCGGGAGACTGCTGCATCCTACCCTTCATGAAAAGTCACTTGCCTCTCGGGGCCCCTACTTTCCCCATCTGAACAATGGGGCTGTTCATTGCTGTCCTACTTAGTTCTAGGATTGACTCAGGGCAGGCTGTCTCTGTGCCTTCACAGCCCTGTCCCTTGGCTACAGCCGCCTGGGCGGGGAGCAGCTCCCACGCAAGCCGGCCCTGGCCTTTTCCTGCCGAGCCTCAGCCCCCTGTTGCCAGCTCCGTGGGCTCACCTGGGCTCCTCCTCCCCTTGGAGGGGTTGGTGTGGGGTGCAAGCGCCCTGGCCAAGTGGCCTTACCTTAAACTTCCCACCCCACCAGGGCCCTGGCTGCAGAGGTTCAGGGTCATGGGCTGCCCCTACACTTGAGGTTACAAGTTGGAGCAGAGTCTCTTCAGAGTCTAAAAACGGGCTTCTACCCATGGGATGCCCTGGGAGGGGAGCTGCTATCATTTCCAACCCTGGGCAGATTGGGAGACTGAGGGAGGGGTCAGCCGGTGTCACGGGAAACCTGAGGCTCTCCCTCTGGCCTTCGGCCTTCGGAGCCCACCGGTGGGAGCCACCTGTGAAGGTGTGGGGTCCAGACCGCAGGATACAAGGCTTGGCAGGACAAGACAGTGACCCCAAAAGATAGCCACCAGCTGGACATCCCGCACTCCCAGTGTGGACATCTGGGCCTGCACACACATGCCCACAGGCCCTTCACACAGACACAGGCACACACGTACTCCCCACCCCGGGGTATTCCTCTCCATCTAGACAACTTGACTACAGTTTCAATTCTCGTTTTAGCCAACTCTGTTTTTAATGTTGAACAACTATCACTTGTTTGTATGTACTTCAGCAGCATAGTCCCTGAGGGAGAAGCAGTCTGTTTTCTTAAGCGGAATCCTGGAAGTCCAATTAGGGAATGATTGTTCCACTCCTAAGATTTTTCCAGCGGCTGCCTGGCATGGCCTGCTGAGCCCCTAATTAGGCAGCCGGGGCACCCCGGTTCAGGACCCAGCCTGGCTGGGGCTGGCCTGTTGGAGGGCGAGGCCAGGGCAAGCTCAGGGCCTGAACCCAGACCGAGGCAGGCCTGCAAGGGACAGGGGATGGTCCTTTCCTCCATTTAAGGAGGGCTGATCTGACTGCTTCCCATTCCATGGCCTTGACTGCCTTTCAGGCCAACATGCAGGGCATGACCGCCGAGTCGGGGTGCCCTGGGTTTAAGCGAAGCCACACCAGTAGGTCGGGGTGGCCTTCCAGCCCACGCTCAAACTGTTTGGAAGGCTGCCGAATGCCGTTCTCACTCCCGCCACTGGGAGTTCACCCGTGATAGGGCCCAGCCTGCGGTTCCGTTCCCCGAGTTAATTCGAGCTCGGTCTGTGGGCTGCGCAAGTCCTTCGCAGTCAGCATGGCATTTAGTATCACGGTGTCCTGGAGAAGGACGTTCCACCTGGGTGGGGGAAGGCCTCCCTGAAGAGGCCAGGCAGCACTGTGTACGGAGGGTGCTTGCGACAGGTGCAGGGGGCGGGGCAGGCAGTGCCGGAGAGCTGGCAGAGACCGGGGCATGGGGCCTGTAGGCTTTGGGAAGCAAACACCTGAGATCTGCACTGAAGACGGGATTTTCAGTACATTGTCCAGTGCTCTCCGTGCACTTTTGCTGGGGAAGAAGGGCGTGTAGTTGAAAAAAACACCCGCCTTGTAGCCAAGTGCAGCCTACAATCTAGAGGCCTGTCTGAGCAGCAGCAGCTGGTGCCTACTCACTCCCTGTGGGCCTTGGCCCCCAGCCTGGGTTGGCTCAGTCCTGTGGGCCATGGAGTACCTGTGGCCACCTTGGGAGGCACGGCCTCTCCCCCGGCCCAGGCCTCTTCCCTACAGCCTCTGGGAGGTTCAGGTTTCTGCCTGCCAGGTGGGCAGCTCCCCCCCATTCCCCACAGCAGTGGCTCAGCTGCCAATACCGCTGTGCTCCTGCCACCTGAACCCCCCCAGGTGCCATGTGCCACCTGTTTCCAGGCCTTGGGGCAGGGGCGAGGGGAAGAAGGCAGGCAGATCCCAGATGGGGTGGGGTGGGGTGCTTTAGCTGTGGGTCTGGTCTGCCACCTAGCACCTGGGTGTTGTCCCACCTCTCTAGGAATGGGGGAGAATAAGCCTAGTAATGCTCATGTGCGTGCACGTGTGTGTAGAGGGAATTCCTTACTGCGTCTCTCTCGGTGTCTCTGCGTGTTTGAGCAATGGGGTCTCTCTGGGCGTCCGTGTATCTGAATATCTGACCATCTCTATCCCAAACCTGGCCATTCCCCCAAGTTTCCCCGCCCACCTCCCTGTGTCTCTGTGATTCTCCACCTGCACCTACCGGGTCTCTCGCTGTCTCTGCACCTCTGTGTCCCTGCTTATCTCCGTCTCAATTCCCAGCCAGTGAGGGTTCCTTTGCCATCAGAACCACCTCCCCCCACATCGGGTTGCTCTGCTTAATTTCATTTTCCTGGAGCTCCAACTCTCAGAAATAAACCCTCCCTTCCCACCCCTGCACTTTTTTGATTTAACAAGCCTGCTGGAAAACAATAGTGATTTCCGCATCGATCATAAACAGAAGTGATTACCATACAATTACAGCCTGAACCATCAGCCTCCATGCAATCACTGTGCCGCATTGTAAATCGGAAGACAATTGCCTGCAGAATTACCCCCAAATTGGTTTAAATGGCAACAAAAGAGTGTTGGCATTTTGGCATTGTGGGGATGGGTGGGGGGAATGCTGGTGGTCCTAGCAGCAGAGGGTCCCCACTGGGGGTTTCTTGGGGTGGCTTCCTTGCCTTCCAAGCAGGTGACTTGCTAGGGAGAGCTGTCTGCCACCTCTCCCCGGCCCCCCCATTCTTTCTCCTGCAGGTATTGCTTCTTGCCCGTCTTGGCACAGTTTGTTATAAACTCATTTATACTAATGTGTGAGTGGCTAAGCGCACCATCAACTGGGACAGCGGAGAAGGATGAATCTGGGCAGAGGGGGTGTCCCAGGAGGCCTCCTCGGCTCCCCTGCTAGGTCCTTCTCCCCACTCCCATCTCCTATATGGCTCTTCCAGGTCACCTCATCTCTCTGGACTCTTCGAGTCTGGCTCCCATCTCACAGCCTTCCCCTCTCCTCTCCCAGGGGAGATCTCCCACCAGGAACGTCCTACATTCTATCCAGGGGACACTATTCACTCCCACAGCTGTGTCCCCCACATCGTTCCCAGCCGCCCAGACCGGACCACTCCTGGGAACCTGCTGGCAAGTGGCACAGAGGGTTTCAGGGAAGGCTTTCAAGGCGGACCTCTGTTCCCCTGGGCTTGCCCTTTTCCAGCCTCGGGCTTTAGGAAAAGTCCACTGCCAGCTGGATGTCTCTGGAGTGTCTGAAGAGCCAACTCTGGAGTTCTGGCTATTTCTGCAGGAGGCTTGTCTTCTCTTGGGGTGGTGTTTTCTCTCTAGGGTGAGGCTGCTCTGAAGTGATTGGGAAAGCTTTTCCATTGGCGCACTTTGATTCTACCTAGTGTATCCGGAGATCCAGGGTTCATGAGCATCGCCTGTGCCATAGGATCCTCGCCGAGGGCTTTGGGCATGCCTGTGATTTTATTCTTGTGTTAATAAAGAAAGGAGACCCTGAGGGTGACGTGGCTTATTCCAGAGCCAGTCAGTAAGAAACGGGGTCTTCGGGCCCGTGAGAGTGCATCTCTCCGGCCTTGTGAACCCTGCACACAGGCTGGGGCGCCCTGGTCTCTGACCCGCCCTGAGACCTCAGACTGTACCAGTCATTGGAACAGGTACCCAGTGAGAGAGCCTTTGTGGGGTTCTGCATCCTGTTCCCAGGCTTATGAGTGCCCCTTGTCATCACTGCAGCCCCGTAAGGAGACTCGGCTCCCCCCAGGACCCTCAGGTTCCTGGTGCCAGAAGCTGGTGTGAACGCACGTCTGCCAGCCTTCCAGCCTCTGCTCAGCGCTGTCCTGTAAAGCCATGTCCCTGAGCTTTCTTGCTGGTCCTAGAGCCACAGAGGCTCCATCTCTGGGTGCTGTGGTCAGTCTGCAAGAGCCTCCGGGTGGGGCCCCCATCTAGACTCGACATGTTTAGAACCGCAGATTGTGTTGTCTGTTCTAGCTCTGCCCTGTGCTGGGAGGGGCCCGGGGGCCACCCTGGGCTTGGCCTAAGGGGCTGGACAAGTTGGACAGGGACTCTGGGGCGCCCCTCTGCCTGGCACCCACCTCCTCGGCTCTGGCATCGAGAGGAAACTGGTCCAGAGAGATGGCATCTGCACCCTGTGGTGGTCAGTGGAGGGTTGCCGCCAGCAGGACGTCTCTTGAGTGCCCGAAGACCTGAGTCCTAAGTGGGTGGAAAGCACCCAGCGGGAAGACAGGGGCTTCAAGATCGCCAAGACCTAGACTTGAGTTCCGCGTTTGCCCTTTTGTGGTTCGTGCTGTCTTTAGCTGTAAGGCTGCTTTTTGTTTCAAATGGGAGTGTGCCCACCTGGCCGGACTACGAGACGAGAGAGGTGACCACGTTATCAGTTCAGGGTCTTCGAGTGATAGCAGCTGTTAGTCTTGCCCTCAGATTCCAGCCCCCCCTTGGAGAAGGAAAGCGGTCTAGCCCTCGGGGGGCGTGGTCACAGCTTTGTGTTGGCCATGGTAAGGCTGTCTGACGTACTATTGCCCCAGCCCTGGAAAGGGGGGCTGGATTTGTGACGTCCAGCTGCAGAGCCAGAACCCCATGTGGCCATGTACACTGGCATTTTAATGATGCAGAAAGAGTGAGATGCAGTTAAAAACTCCACTCCTCACATGAGCCATAGGTCAGGTGCTCCATCCTCCCACGTGGCCTGTGGCCCCAGGCTGGACAGTGCGGATATAGGCCACGTGCCTCCCCACAGAGGTCATGTCAGATGAGGCTGCAGTATTTTGGTGCCCCATTTCACGGGTGTGAGGTCGAGGCCTAGATCAGTGACACTTCTCTCTCGGGGTCCCAGCCAGAGAGGAAGGAGCGTGGGGCTTTGACCTAGGCCCCCAGCTATGTCCGCACGCCGAGCTCTCCTCTGGCCAGCTCCGAGACTTGCCCTTTCAGGAGCCCTGCGTGGGCTCCCTAGTGGCAAGATCTGTGACTGCTTGTACCCCCGTGGCCAGCCCGAGGCCTGCCCCAGGGTGGGCATGTCGGACGGTATCTGCCGAGTGGATGGTGGAAGGCATGACCAAGTGAGCGCTGCCTGCTAGGACTTGGGTGCACATTTAACTTCCCTCCTACAGGAGGAGGCACAGAGCCAGCTGCTGAGGAGTGATGGATGGCCCCTCTTCAGAGATAAATGTGGCAGTCAAGGTAATCGGATTGTGTGTGACGGTCTAATTTGTAGGCGAGGGTAGGAAGCGCCCAGCCATGCCTTGCCCCAGCCGCCCATATTAGTTTAATCAAATGCCCAGTATCTAAATGACTGGGCCCCAGTGATGGATGATCTGAGCTTCGTTAAATACTGTTGCCCTGTCAAACCAAACTTCCCAAGGCCCTGCCAGGCTTCTGGGTGCTTTAATTTGTTTTTTCGAGCTTGGTTATCTCTGCATGGGGCAGAAAAGGGGGGCAGCTGGGGCTCTTCTGTCTGTCTTAAGTCTCTGGTTTCTTTAGAAAGGAGGAGGAGGCCAGAGCCGAGGGAGGAGTGAGATGGAGTCCCCTTCCCCCTCTCCTGAGAAGCCCTCCTGGCTCACTGCAGACAGTCGGGGAGCCCTCCTCCCCATAGCCCTTGACCTGGGCCTCACAATGCGCTTTGTGTCTTCTCTCTCTTCCAGACTTTCCCACCACCCTGGGCTAGCTCTTTCATTCTCTTAATGGGGTATTTTGGGATAGCAGAAGTTCTTTGCTTTCATGTCAGAAAATTTATCAACTTTCCCTTATGGTTAGTGCTTGTGGTCTTTGAGAGTCAGTCTCAATCCCAAGGTCATAGAGATATTCTCCTGTATCATCTTCTAAACAGTGTGTTGTTTTGCCTTGGGTCTGTGGTGTGAGGTAGGGGTCAAGTTTCCAGCCTAGCCATTCTGTGCTCTAAGAATTTCCTGTGTGGCCCCCAGGCCAGACTGGATCCTTAGAGAGACTAGAGGTAGAAAAGGCTTCATCCTGTTCTCCAAGAGTGACAGTTTCCTTGAGCTCAACTGTATGTTCTTAGAAGGTTGAGAACAGCGTGTATAGGATACCACCCTTCATGTCAGAGGTGGGGTCTGCCCACACGAACTGTGGCTGGGGCCAGCCCTTAAGTTCACGTTGTTACCCATGTGGGGGGCGTTGTTCTAGGCACTGAGGCTGTGGCAGTGAATGCAGCATGTGGAAACCCCCTGCCAAAGGAGAACTTTCGCTCCTGCTCAAGGAGCGGATAATAAATACGATCAAAAGCAGAAGGGAGTTAGCGCTATGGAGAACGATCACTCAGGGGAGGGAAACGGCAGGGGTGTAGCAGGGCGGGCTGTGCAGTGTCCACACTGGAAAGGTCAGGGAAGCCCTCCATAAGTAAGGAGAGCTGGGCGGGGGGATGAACCACATGAATACCAGGTGGAGAACCTTCCAGCCGGACGTTGCCAAGGCCGTGTTGTATGTAAATGACAGAACAGCTCTGGAAGGAAACTCCAGAGTCTCTAGCATGATTTCCCTGACTGAGAGGAGCTAGACAGCAAGTTGGGGTCAGAGAGACCGTGTTTTCCAGTGGGTGCCCTTTATTGACTTCTGTCTGTAAATCACGTGCATGTGTGACTTCAAAATTACATTGAAAAGTTAAAGGGAAGGCGGCGAAGTGGGACAGCTGGAATCATCAGTGGAGGTGAGAAATGAGGCTAGCAGATGCGGGGCCTCGGTGCCTCTTCGGGTCTCCATCTGAAATGTTAGCTTTGGAAGGAGAACGCTTTTGTGTATTATGTAAGTAAGCAGTAATGGCATTGATTAAAATTAAATAGTCCCCTCTGCCAGTTGTTTTGGCTGATTGTCCTTGGGCAGGTTCCTTAACCTCTCTGAGTGCCAATTTCCTTCCAGAAAATGGGAGTCGTGATCCTGACATCATAGAACTGTCAGGAAAACGAACGGATCAAAAGGATGTGTTGATTTCTGCCTGGCTTGCAGTTGACCTTCACAAGGGCATGTCCCTGCATGGCCTGGTCCTCTTCAGAGCAGAGGCAGAGAGTAGATTTCTCTCCTCAGAAGGGCTAGAGACCCCAGGAAGGTCCAGGCTCTGCACTCTAGCTCCCTGAGAGGCAGCTGGATTTGCTCCAGACCCCCAGGCCAATTGCCATCCAGAGCCTGGGGCCCTTCTAGGCGGTCAGCTGTGTGACCAGTGGGCCCTCAAGAACCTCCCCAGGATCCAGCTCCAGCCAGTCATCTGGCTCTGACTCCCCTCGCTGCCCTGGTGTTTCCTTCTCTCTGGGTGCTGTGTTCATTTTTCATGGCTTCCATCAGAGGCAGAAGGCAGAGGGCCGTTTGCTGCCTGCCGGGAAAGAGCAGGAGCTGGAGTGGGGAGGAGGGAGGCAGAGCTGTGTGCTGATTAAACACTGCAGAGACCTAAACTAATGACGGCCCCCTCCCCCAGCTGCTCAGGAAGAGAGACAGGAACCGAAGGCGGCCCAGGCTGCTGTCAGCCACCCCCCCCACACACACACCTGGGGCCGCCTTCTGGGAGCCGCAGCCGTGCCAAGCCCAGGAGGACCTAGCTCCGTCCTTCCAGCCACTCTGTGAGGCAGACCCCAAGGCAGAGAGGGCTCAGGGCTGGCCAGCCAACGCACTGGCAAGTTCTGGGGTGATAGGAGTAGTTGCCTCACAGAGTGTAGGCGTGTGAGAGACAGTGTGTGCAGAGTGCTCAGAGCAGGGCCTGGCCCCAGGCCGCTTCTGCACACGCGGGAGCCACCGCCGGGGTTGTCCCGTTACGCCTTCAGAGCAGGTACGCGAGATCGGCCGACATGCTCGTGAAGAAGCGTGTGCGTAAAGCTGCCAGGGTCTTGCCCAAGACCACACAGCACACAGCCAGGAGATGAAACCGGCCCTCAGCCAGTGTTCTTTCGCCTGCACCAAGGTCAGGGAGAGAGGCCAGGGCCATGAGCATGACAATCAGGGAAGTCAGCAGCAGTGGGGGGGAGGGGGGGGTATGTGCCAAGTACACAGCTCCCCTTGGCCTGAGAGCCTGTGTGCATTCTGCACCCGGAGAGGGAAAGGGAAGAATTATTTTTTTCTTTCTCCATTCATGCAGCAAATGGCAAGTGGGCTAGAGCAGTGGTTCTCAAAGTGGGGTTCTTAGACTGGGGCATCAGCATCACCTGGGAACTGGCTAGAAATGCAAATTCTTGGGTTCCATCCCACCCCTCACTGAATCAGGCACTCCACTGGGAGTGAGGCCCAGGCAAAATTGGGAACCCCCATCCTGGAGTCTCAGGTGACTCCATCCTGCCCTGGGACCCCAGCAT
Source organism: Spilogale gracilis (assembly GCA_004023965.1). Classification (NCBI taxonomy): domain Eukaryota; kingdom Metazoa; phylum Chordata; class Mammalia; order Carnivora; family Mephitidae; genus Spilogale; species Spilogale gracilis. Next base: position 41,425 of record PITA01015920.1, read on the forward strand.
CCAGGACACCAACTCACCCAGACATCCCTCAGGTGTGTCACACTCTGAGAAACAGGTGCAGCCAGGAAGCACTATATGTAAATGGAATTCTTATAAATGATTATTTTCATTACAACAAGGCAGCTGGATATTTAAAGAAACCTCACAGAGAATTATTTCATCTCATAAAGGAGCTTCTGCAAAGAGAAAACTCCTCTTGCGTTTCCTGCCCACCCCCCTCCCCAATGTTCTAGAAATTCAGTCTCTAAGTCATGCTTTCTTTGAGTTAGTGTCCACCTCTCCATAACCAAAACAGGTAGGCAGGATGACAGAGAGTCGCCAAAATGCACCAGGGACCCCAGCAGTCCAGGAAAACCCAGCTGGCCAGGTTACCCACAGCCATCCCCTGCGAGGCACCTGGAGAAGTGGTGACCGCCAGGCCTGGGTGTCTTCCAGGGTTCTCTCAAACGTCCACATATGCAAGGTTTCCCAGAAAAGGAGTGCCGATCAGTCAAGAAGCCAACACCGAAACGGGAGATATGTGGGTGATAGGCTGCTCTTGCTGGAGACATGGATAAGAGAAAAACAACAACAACAACCGAAAATGGTGCAACACAGTTTTGGATAGAGAACCCGCTGGAAGGTTGTCATCTCCCACAGTGTGGGGCCAGGTCACCTGCCCCCGAGCTAAAACACCTGCCTGACTTGCAGAGTGACTGCAGCTGGAACAAGAACGTTGTGTCCACCTCTGAGCCACCTGCCTATGGCTCGGTCCTTTAGCCCAGCTCGGTCTCCCCTTCACAAGTCCAGGCTGGGGAGGATGGAGGCGTGGCCCGCCTCTCTTGTACTGTGTGTCTGAGATTCTTGCAGGCTGATGAGGTCCTCGGGCAGGGGAAGCAGAGGAGGGTTGGGGGTGGTCCACGTGGTTAGAGGCAGAAGAGGTAGGGGTCTGGTCAGCAGGTTGGTCCTGAACTTACTCTTTCTCAAAAAGCAATGAGTGACCAAAAACCAACTCTCAGTAGTCAAGTGCCTGGGTCACGGCAAAGTGCCACCCACCCCAGATCTCTATCCTGTCCTTGTCACCATTGCACACACACCCTCAGTCACTCTAGGGCTGGGGAGCTTTCCCGGTGGTTCTTTAATAGAAACACATGTGTGCTGGGATCAGCACCTCCCCAAGGCCTGGTCCAGGACTCCGGCATGCTCTGCTGTGGCTTTGGGAGCCCAGGCCAGGTGAGAGGGAACCTCCATCGGGAGGCCCTGGCATTTGTTGCTGGCTCCTGCTCCCGTGAGGATCAAGAGTGTGGGTTTGACCATGGGAACTGGAACCCATAGTGCTGGGGCACGGCCAGGCCTCTCAGCTCTCAGACTCATAGCTGTCTTGCCTTCCTTTATGGTGGACAAGCATGGTGTTTAGACTTGGCTTCTGGTTGAGCCTGGGAAGGGCCTGGTTTCCCTCTGACCTCTGCTGAGGCAGGGAGTGGGAGGACCCCGACCAGCTGACTAGCACTAAGCTGGGAAGCCTCGGCAAAGTCAAGTACTCAGGGAAGAACCTGGTTCCTGTCACTGCCCCCCCTCCCCCACCCCTCCAGTTCCCTTAGAGTGCACAGTGGGCAGTGGTGTTCAGGCCCCAGGAGAAACTGCACACAAGATAGAGACAGGCTCTCCAGGTGGCACTTGCTGGAATGAGGGACACGTGGGTTCCATGGCTCCCGGGGGTGCGCTCTGTGCCTGTGGGGCCCCCGTCTGGTCTTGCAGACCACTGAGGGTGTCATCCCAGGGTCAGCAGTGTGGGGAGAGTACCCTCGCTGTCCTAGGCCTCCTGGCTCTCCTCTCCTTGTGTGAGTGCTGCCTTGAAGCGGAACGGAGCTGCAGAGCCTGGACCATCGGGACCTTCCTCCCAGTGGCTATTCTGGTCAAACCTGGGGGAGCCGAAGGGATCTATCCTGGAACCCAGGTCCTCCCAGAATATGGGAGAGAACAGATGCACCAAGACCACATGGCTTCAGGCTGTTGTGGGGGCCGCTCAGGGCCCTTCTCCCCTTCCCGGCATGCTTGCTTTGCTGTTAGTGCTGAGTAGTTTTCAGCTGAGGTGATCTAGGGACCTGCTCTTACCGCACTACCAGCCAGTGTCCCTGGGGTAAGAGGAGAAAATCCTGCCTTGGTCCCAACATGTCACAAGCTCGGTGTGCCTCGAGCCAGGACCCCTAACCTCTCTGTGCCTACCCTTCATCTCTACGATAGGAGCTGTGACTGCCCCACTCGGTAGTTTATGAGGGTCGGGAGGGCAGAGTGCAGGGGCACAGGACCTAGCGATGGCTCCCTGCCGGCTGGTCTCAGCGAGCAGCACTTTGGCCCATGCCCTCTGGCTGGCCGAACTGAGGGGACACCGCAAAGGAAAAAGGGGCATTCTCTTTCCAATGCAAAGGGCCCCTTGAGCTGGTTTTGGGGTGTCTTCAGAATTAAATGAGTTACCCTGGAAGGCTCCAGATGGTGGTGCGAGGTAGACAGGGAATTTTCCAGGCTGGGATTTTCCTAAAGCCCACAGACAGGCTTAACCTGTCTGGCATCTCCTCCCGGGTCTGAAGATCCTGCCCGGCAGGATGAAGAACGGCCAAACCGGTTTGGGAATCATCCCTGTCAGCTCTGGCTCTGAGGTCCCCTGGAGTTCAGTTCCCAGGGTGAATTCACATGCCTTGAGACTCTTAGCTCCTGCCAAGCCGGGCAGCCCTTGGGGAGAGGGGGTGGGAGCATGTAAGGAGTGTTCTGGGAGGAAGAGCACAGCCCAGAGGCCTTCTCGTGACCTGAAGGGACGGGCTGCAGAGCACAAGGGTGTAGGTCGAGCCAGGCAGGGCAGGCCATGAGCCTCCGTGCACATCTGGGGCGGCCGTACCCGAGCCTGCTCAGTCCTCCCTGCACACGGGGGCCTGAGCGCGTGCAAAGACGCACATGGAGCAGGGCGGGGTCACCGGCAGCCAGAGGACCAGCAGATGACTCCTCCTTGTTTTGACTTTCTTGGCCACACCACGATGAGAGATGACGGAGCAGGGAGCAGGGTGTGGGAATGATCTAGCACACCGTGCTCCGTGTGCTGCTGCTGCTGATGCAGGGGTGCAGCTGCTTTGCAGGAGAGTAAGATTTTCCCCCCAAGGAAAATATCTCTTGTTTTGTTTTGTTTTGTTTTAAGATTTTATTTATTTGACAGAGAGAAACACAGCCAGAGAGGGAACACAAGCAGGGGGTGTGAGAGAGGGAGAAGCAGGCTTCCCGTCGAGCAGGGAGCCCGATGTGGGACTCGATCCCGGGGCTCCGGGATCATGACCTGAGCTGAAGGCAGTCGCTTAACCAACTGAGCCACTCAGGCGCCCCAACATCTGTTTTATGGTCCAGGGGTCAGCTGTCAGGGCCACAGAAGTCCAGCCTACAACCCCCCAGGAACAAGGTTTTCTGGAACCAAAGGGAAGTCCTAGCCTCTCAGCAGCCCCAGTAGCAGAGACCGCAGAGTCCTCCCCCCATGCTGACCCCCCTCCCCAGCCCTCCTGACCCCTGGGCACTCGGTCCTCATCACATCCGCTCCCCACTCTGCACTCCTGGCTTTATTAAATGGGCTACCTGGGCAAGGTGAGATCTCTGGAGTTCTTTTCTTCTGTCACCCGTTGGGGGGGGGGGCACATGTGCAGACCAGACATGAGGATAGGCAGCTCTTCCCACAATCCCATAGCACCTGCAGGATTGAGAAGGCCGGAGGCGGGCCTCAGCCCTGAGAACTGTGACCTCATTGAGACCAGGACTGATCACAGAGCCACACACTCCAGAGAGCCCAACACCTTCCCCCCTCCTCACCCCGCTCATGTATGGCCCAGAGACAGAAGGAAGTTGCCTGAGGTCACACGGGAAGTTGATGGCAGACGAGGGACAAGAAGCTGGGATGGTGCTGAATCATGGGACAGGAGGTGGGTGGGAGGCACACTGTGCCTCTTCTCAGATCTGTGACATCACAGCTTCGGGGGATGGGAGGGAAGCCATGTTGGGCCAGGAGCGAGGTCACGGTCCTGTGGTGGGATTGCGGTTGAACCACCTCCTCTTGGGCCTCCATTTTTGCTTCGTAACACATGGACAGCCTGATCCTTGGCTGGCCCCCGCTGGGGGGTTGTGAGGCTCGGCGAGGCAGAGGGCACTGGGCGGGTAAGAAAAGTCAAGCACTGTCTCTGCACCCTCATGATCCCCTCAGGTGCTCCCTGTCCACATCCATGTTTTAGGGCGTGCACCTGGGGCCCCGGGCTGGCCTACTGGGCCAGTGCCACACTGTGACCAACACCGGGCCTCCTGAGACCCAGCAGCTGCTGACCCTGGCTGCGCCCCTTTGTGGTCAAGTGCATCCTGTGCTGTTTTCTGGGAAGAGATGACCCAAGAGAACAGGCGGGGAGGGGCTCCCATTTTCCACCCTGGGGGACCAGCAGAGTTGGGCCCACCCAGGAGGACAGGTAGAGGAACAATCCCATGGACAGCTCTGTTCTCAGGGGTCATGGGTCAGAGCAGGAATCCTGACCTTGGCTCCTGTCCCTCATCCTACCTCCTGCTAGACACAGAGGGATGGGGCCTGAGGAGGGGCCAGAGGTCTGCCTGGGCCTTCCAGCTGACCCACCCCTGTTTGGGGCCAGAGGAGAGGCTCTTTGTCAGCTGCTCTGCTGGCCCAGTTGGAGAGAAGGGCTGCAGAGTCCGCCCCCACTCGCAGGCACTCCCGAGGAAGGAGTCTGCCCAGACTGGCCACCTGCCATGCGTGGCCCAAGAGCCGGGTCAGAAGTGAGCAACTTCCGGGCCTCAGATACGTGGGGCCCTGCCATCTGCCTGATTCACAGAGTCTGGCAGGGAAAACGGAGGGTGTGGGCATAGCTGGGAGCTAGGGAGCGGCACTGCCTGCCCAGAGAGCACACAGCGTGAAGAAGGTGATGCAGGGCTGGGCCCAAGGTGCAGATGCATTTTTGTGATCTGGAGATGTGACCCTGTGATCTTGGAAATGAGTGAAAGGAATTGTATTTTATTTGAGCAACAGCATGTGGAGGGGGAGACAGAGAAGCCTCTTAACCCTAAAAGGAGCATGTGCTCGGTAACCAAACCAGAACAGTTTATTTGTGTAGAGCTCTTCCTGGATGCCAGAAATGGTACTACCAGTCATGTGCACTAGCTGGTTTAATCCTGACACCTTACGTGGGTAATGTTTATTCTCCCCATTTTACCGAAGGGCAATCCAGAGAGGTTAAGTAACTTACTGCAGGTCACACAGCTGCCAAGGGGCTGAGCTGGGATTTGAACCCACACTTCAGCCCCTCTGCCTTCTGGAGGCAGGAGGTAGTCAGCATTTTCCAGCTTTGTAGTTGCCGTTTCTTCCGTGTGATTTAAAACTTGGGTCCTTCTTTCATCTCAGGACGCCTCACACTAGGCCTGTGAACAGAGGTTCCTCTTATTGTCTTCGCATTTTACAGGTGTCACGAAGAGACCAGGACACACCTGAGTCATGTCAGCCCCTGTGGCTCCTCCCCCTTCACCCTCTCCTCCTGGCCCCTCACCACTCTTCTCTGCAGGGCTTCAGAGTGTGGATCCTGGGTTCCAGGCATAGGCAGGAGTCCCCACTGGCTGAGTCCCCATGGTCTCTGACTCCTGAGCTCCCCTAGGCAACGGTCCCAGGGTCCCATGGGTGGGAGATGAAAGAGGAAGGTCAGAGACTGGCAGGGCGTGGCCTAGGTCTGGAGACAGGAGGAGGAAGGGCAACAGCATCACCAGGGAGCTGAGGGTGAGGTGCTCTGGGGAGGCCCTTGGCCTTCCCCTGTTCAGCGGAAGGAAGGAAGCAAAGGGGACACACTGCCGAGATGATCAGAGAAGCGGACACCGTCAACTTCAAGACCAGTATCACACCATGAGCAGGGAAAACCCAGAGCTGCAGCCAGCTCCCAAGGTATAGGAGCTGATATGGTTCCTGTAATCTGCTTACCTTCCTTCCCTGTTTTGGCACGGCCCACCAGCCAGTGTGCATTTCACAGAACAGGTGTCAGTTGACTCACCTTAGATGTTTTTGGATGATAGCACCCATCTCTGGACACATCATGATAGGATTCTGTGCAGGGCTGATGCTGCTGAGGCCAGGCCCCTGCCCCTGAGGAATCAGGGAGGGTTGGGGGACTGCCAGCAGGTTTACCCTGATTGTCTGGCTCTTGGATGAGGCCAGTGCTGCAGCCCTCCCATCTTCCGTGTACTGGGTTCTCCCGCTGTGATTCGTTTCAGTCTCTTGGCCGTGTCGGTGTGTCGCCTGTGCCAGGAGCCGTGTTGGGTTCTGGGGTTGCAGAAGCGACCCCGTTTGATCCCACTGTGGCCCACGGGACTTGTGCTCTCGCAGGACAACAGTGCCCCTTTCCCCTGGGGTAGCTCAGCTCTCTGACTCATTTCTGCGTCCACTGAGCGCCTACCATCTACCGGGCCGTGTGCGTCCTCCAGGGACACAGATTAGAAAGGAGGTGATCAGAATACATTTGCGGAGAAATTCCTCTGGCCATCTTACAGAGTGTGGGTTGGCCGGAGGCAGTTTCGGAGACAGAGATAAATGAAGGGCTGGGCTTGTCATAATTCAGAGAAGGGACAAGGCTGCTTAAGGTGATTGGAATAGGCAGGAAGCAAAGGGGACACACTGCCGAGATGATCAGGCTGCATTGCTCCTGTGGGGTAGGGGAGGGGGCGTCTTCCTGAGGGGGCTTGGGTGCTCCTGGAGCTTTGGGTGGGTAAGAGAACAGGAGGAACTGAGATGTGGCTGGGGGGCCGGAAGGAGCTCTGCGTGGAGGCCGGTACTCCCACTGCCCCACTTTGAGGGTCCTGCATGCATTTAGGGAGCCAAGAGCATGGAGATGTGTGGAAATGGGTCCTTCATACTTCGCACTGAGCAGGGGAGTCCACCTGCAGGCTCCCAAGGGCTCTTTGTGCCTCGCCCTGCCAGGCTCTTACGCCTTCCCCGGAGCACACCTGAGTCTGCTATCCCTGGGTCTCAGA
>PITA01015921.1:8758-48922 GCA_004023965.1 Spilogale gracilis
TTTTTTTTTTTAAAGATTTTATTTATTTGACAGAGAGAAACACAGCGAGAGAGGGAACACAAGCAGGGGGAGCGAGAGAGGGAGAAGCAGGCTTCCCGCCGAGCAGGGAGCCCGATGTGGGACTCGATCCCGGGTCTCCGGGATCATGACCTGAGCCGAAGGCAGTGGCTTAACCAACTGAGCCACCCAGGCGTCCCAACAGTTTGGGTTTTGACAAGGATAGCAATGTATCTATGAACTTGTGTAGCTGAAATACCATGGACATGAAGTTCTTTGAAGTCGATAGAGTAAGAGAACTATGAGGTTAAGTGTGTAGGATAAAAAAATTGGATTTTGAAGTTGTCCAGAAAAAGGTAGAAAAGTAATCAGATGATTAATATGACAAGGAAAGGTAGTATAAATTTCAAAGATGTCCCTATACACAAATAAGTTTCCATGTGATTTTAAAAGATCCAAACTTTCTCCATATTCACCCCAGGAATATAGTTTCTGGGGGTGAAAAAATGAGAAGCCTTCACTGAGATGTCCATGTGAGTAGCAGTCTCTATAAGGTCTTCACAAAGCCTAAGATGCAGAAGATTTAAATGAAGGGAACTTGAGGTCCCAGAGGGCACCAGGGAAATCTATCATAGCGAGTGTAGCATAGAGAACCTAGGAAAGTGAGAGAGGGATGCATTTTGTACTATTAGAATGAAAGAGTTAGACTTTGGAAGGAGCTTGCATTTGAAGCTATCATGAAAGAAGAGGGAGATGAAAAACAAAATGGTCTGACTGGTCTCAAAGTTCTAAATGAATTTCTGATGTAAGGATATTTCATGTCACAGCCAAGAACTCACTGGAAGTCAAAACAAGCTAGCTTACATTCTCCAGTGTCGACACTTCTCTATGATCTCAGCTCACTGTATCATATGTCATATATTAGCAGTCAGTAACTATTCATTGAATGAATACATAAATCAATGCATGTCCTAAAGAGAAAGTAATGCTAATTATAATGGAAGCAACTGACAGATAATGGGGATAACTCTTTCAGAGTTGTCCAAGGCTAGATACGAGAGATAACACCGTGCATTTCTGAGTCCTGTGGAAGAGAATGATAACCAAAAATGGGCTTTCAAGATCCCCAAATTCAGCCTTGGTTAGAGTCACTGGGGCAATAACTAAACAACGTGGACATATTCAATTTACTAGAGAGGCCTGGATACCAATGAGAACCTCTTAGCTTTTACCAACTTCCAAGAAGGTTTGCAGTGATTTATGCAATTGCATACCATGTAATTGTAGAATAAACCTAAAATAAAAGTCAAGACAAAAGAATGAATAAATTACTATAGAAAAATAGAAGCCAAAAGAAAGTTAAAACTTGGATATACAAGTGATTTTATAATTGCAATTGGCATAAAATGGTATAACTAATAGATTCAAAGTTGTACAAGATAAAACAGGAATAAAAGAATTTAATTTGAAGACTGTAACAGGATTAGACTTTGGGCTGTTAGAGTAAAGAGATAAAGTAACTTGGGCAATATATTTAGTTAAGGCACCTGGCAGCACCCATGTTGGGAAACACTTTGTGTCACTTTTTTTTTTTTTTGATAGGAGAAATGAGAGAAATCATATACATTTGTTTATAGAAACAAATTTTTCTAGCATGAAATATAGTCCTGTTACATAAAATAAAATAAGTGACACTATAGAAATTATATCCAACTACAAATCAAAGATACAGAGCAGTCATCTTACAACTCTATCATGAAAACATAGACCATGATATTATTTTTTTTAATATTTTATTTATTTATTAAACAGAGAGATACAGTGAGAGCAGGAACACAAGTAGGGGGAGTAGGAGAGGGAGAAGCAGACTTCCCACTGAACCAGAAGCATGACGTGGGGCTTGATCCCAGGACCTTGGGATCATGACCTGAGCCGAAGGCAGACACGTAATGGCTGAGCCACCCAAGCGCCCCAATAAACCATGATATTAAATCCTAAAACTGTGAGCTCCAGATCACACGAGGAAAATAAGAAACAGAAGGACAAAGATTGAGGCACCTGGGTGGCTCATTAGGCTAAGCATCCACCTTTGGCTCAGGTCATGATCCCAGGGTCCTGGGATCAAGTCCTGCATCAGGCTCCCTGCTCTCTCTACTCCTCTCCCCCTCCGCTTGCACTCTCTCTCACTCTCTCATGCTCTCCCTCTCCAATAAATAAATAAAAATCGTTTTAAAAAGGACAGAGTTTACATAATCTAGATACTTTATTTTTGAATGACCAAATTTAATGGAGGAGAAGAATTTGGAGGTTTGGATGACTGGATTCAAGCCCTTTCCATGTTCAGGCTCAAATATCAGATGTTTTGTGTTACCACTGCAGTTTCCTATACAGCTTGCATAGTCTGCTATTGAGTTCTAAATAGTTTATATACTCTAAGCACAAATATCGTTTTTTCCATTGCATTGCCTAATGTCACTGCTAAGCTCTGTGTTCTTTACATGGCAGGTGCACTTTGGAAGATGGCTGATAGAAGGGAGCCCTTACGTGGTACTGTTTGACATAGGCTATTCAGCTTGGAACTTGGACAGGTGGAAGGGTGATCTCTGGGAAGCCTGCAGTGTCGGCATCCCTTACCATGACCGAGAGGCCAACGATATGCTAATATTCGGATCTTTAACTGCCTGGTTCCTAAAAGAGGTATAGTTTATTGCATAGTCATACAACAGAGAAGGGGCATAATTGTGCTGTGTGCTCAGCAATGACCCCATGATTTTTGATTACACTAAACGAGATGATGATATCATGATTGTCCTAAAACATTTCAAAAGAATCTGAGAAAATGTTCCATCTTCCTCTAAATCCTAGCTCTTGGAGCAGGTTAATATTGTGCTTATTAATATATACCTCATGTCAGATTTAAATAGAATGATGTGTATAAAACAACCAATTATATGGCCTGATACATAGATGGTAATATAGATACAAAGCAAAAAACAGTATACATCATGCACTATGGGCCTAAATTCTAGACTTATGGGAGTAGAAAATAGCTTGAAATATTTGGTTTTGTTTATGCATGAGAACCTGGGGCAACTACAGTGGCTTTTAGATATTGTCATCATTTTCTAAGACTGAAGTTATCTCAGCAGTTACTAAGGATCTGCACCAGTGAAATATCCCCCCACATAAACCAAGGCCTCCGAGCCCCAAAAGACCGCAAGAGCATTAGATGTCAATCCTTATGAAATGAACGAAGCCGGCACTCTTGTAAGTTCTCCCAGGAGGATTTCTGTGCGTTCCTTGCAGTACCTCAAAATGATTATGCCTAACTTAAACATTAGACGGTGAAGAAGAGCATCCTTAGCGAAGTGGGGATGTGGCCTGAGGACAAATCATGGATCTGTGTACTGGCAGCACACTCCCTTGACCAGCCTTTCTTACTGATGAAGTTGTATTCCAATAGCCATTGAAAAGCTGTCTTGAAGTGAAGAGGAAGGTGCAGGGGAGTCCCTTTGCTTTGTGTTGGCAAGAGAATTAGGAGAACAGGGTGAGGGAGCTGAAGTAATCTGGCCTAATGACAAGAAGCAATCTTGTTTTACCATCAGTTGGTGGAACCAACTCTTCCTCAGCAAAGTGCCTCCTTGAGCCAGGGCCCTCAGGGCCGAGGCCAGCCTGTGTGTGTGTGTGTGTGTGTGTGTGTGTGTGTGTGTGTATACACTCTCATCCTTTCTGTTAAAGGGGACTAGATAGGAGAGAAGCAAGAAAGTGAAAGTCCCAGTGTTCTCTAAAGAACAGCTTCAGCTGTTATAGAAATGGAAATTTTCCTTGATTCAAAGGTTAAATTTCCTTGATTCAAAGGTTAGCAGTCCAGGGCTCCTGGGCAAGCCCTATTTCCACAGTCACCTCTTGGCTGCCACCGATCTGTGCACCTGTTAACTACTGTAAGGGACTTTTTGAAGAGCAAGTACTTTAAACTACAAAGGTCCTAGCCTAGGTCAGTGGTTCTCAAAGAGTATTTCCATGCACCACCAGCAGCAGCATCGACTGCAAACTTGTAAGGCATGCAAACTCTTCCTCCAGCCCAGAATTAGATTACCTGGCAACGGGACCCGGATGTCTCCACTTGACCAGCATTCCAGGTGACACTGATGTCCTCCAAGTGTGAGAACTTCCTTCTTGGCTGAACTCTTGATTTCCCAGTCCTCTGCTCAGGCTCCTTGAATGCACGCCTTTAGCATGATCAATTCTATTCCCCCATTGATCAAACAGGCTGTCATAGGGGAGTGGAATGTAAATATTAAATTTCTGGAAGGGTGAAATAAGGTAAATTTAAGGCAAGGAAACTGACGCCTTGCCAAGTCTTAGAATGAGACCTGGATTAGACCTGGGTCCTCAGCTTGTGACTAAATTAGCATTTGCTTCCAAGCATGTTATTCCTCAGTTCCATATTCTTAAAATAATATGTTAGTTAAAGTGGTTTTGGCTTCAATTACAGAAGATCCAAATAAGACTGACTTAAATCATGAAGTCATGTATTATTTGTTTCAAAAGGTTTTTTTTTAAAGATTTTATTTATTTGACAGAGAGAAACACAGCTAGAGAGGGAACATAAGCAGAGGGACTGAGAGAGGGAGAAGCAGGCCTCCTGTCAAGGCCTCCCGTTGAGCAGGAAGCCCGATGCGGGGCTCCATCCTGGGTCTCCAGGATCATGATCTGAGCTGAATGCAGTCGCTTAACCAACTGAGCCACCCAGATGCCCCTGTTCCAAAGTTTTTAAGTAGGTAGTCACCCTTGATTCAGCTGCTCAGTGATATCTTCAAGATATCATTGGTATTATTCATTCATCTATTCAGTGAATATTTATGGAGTGCCTACTGTGCATTTTCTCTATGAGGCCCATCTGTGGATACAAAAGTAAATGTGATCCATTCCTGAAAGAGAGGATTATGCCATCCAAGTATATGGGCCTTATGAACATGCAGCTAAATCCTATAAAACAATTCTGCTTTCTAAATTTGCACACTTCATGCTTACTTTAGATTTTGCTAAAATTTACAGGCATAGATGACAGCTTTCCTTCAGCTGTGGGTCATGATCAAGGTCAAGCTTTACCAAATACTGTTCTAAGTGCTTGTTTTCTGATGTAGGTGACAGATCATGCAGATGGCAAACATGTCATTGCCCAATTCCACGAATGGCAAGCAGGAACTGGACTGATTCTTTCTCGAGCTCGGAAACTTCCCATCGCTACAATATTTACCACTCACGCCACACTGCTTGGGAGGTATCTCTGTGCAGCAAACATTGATTTCTACAACCACCTCGATAAGGTAAAGAGTCCCCCCTCTTCCCCGCCCCCCACCACCTTTCTTTTCTGATCCTTGAAGCTGAAAGATGAGAAGTATTGATTGTTTCATTTCATCTGCCAGCCAGATGGCAGAAATGCCCTTTTAACTAATCAATATTCATGACAAAGCCTCCCCTGAGGTGACAGAGAGTTGTTGCCATTTAACTTTGTGCGAGTTCAGTAGAGCGTAGCAGTGACAGGCCGGATGCTTGTCTACTTTGGAGCAATAGATCCAAGATCTGAAGAGGCGTGGTGGGTGTAAGGGGCTTGCACTCCTGAAGCTGAGGACACACCATAAGGAGGCTGGGTCCACACACCACCCTGAGTGCTGGCTACAGACCAAGTCTTCTAGGCATACAACTTACCCTGTGGGGCTCCCTCTCTCCTTCAAGTGAAAAAATGGTCAGATTTCTCCTGTAACTCTGTGAGGTCTAGGTAGAGTTGGTGTAGGGGTCGAGTAAGACAGCTCTTTAAAGCAGGGATATGGGTCTTTGGTGACCCAAAGGTTGGGTTTCCTTATTTTAGAAGACTGCCCAGCTCTATACTCAAAATCATTCAGTTTTGACTTTTTCTTTTATTTGCTGACAGTTAAATCAGATTAATAAAAATATACCTTTTATATCATCATGTCAGTAATATCAACAAAGCATTTGGGTACCACAAAGTCAGGGTTTTACAGATTTGGTATCTATACTGATAATAATTTAGCACTTGGTGGTTCCATTTTCTATCACGAAAATTAGGAAGTTGGAAAGTTGATTTCTAAAGAATTTCCCAGTTTAAAAAAATTCTAGGATTCTAGAAACAGAATATGTGCATGCATGTGTGTGTGTAATACATGAACACTTAGATAATCACAGTGGAAGGAGCTGCCCTACTATCTTGAAGACCCTCTGAGTGCAGGAAATTTCTTTCTGACAAACTTCAACATTTGCAAAGCAGTGTGTAGTCTTGAAGAGAGCTTTCCTATAAAAAGGTCAACCTAACCTAAAGGTCAAATTGTAAACATAAGATGTACATTTAAAATAAAATCACCAAGGAATTCAGAAATCGGATCATGGAAATTTCCTAATGGTATATGATAATGGTAGACTAGTAAGGGCAAACCAGTCAGTGATCTGTGATAGGCTCAGCAACCTTGTTTCCCAGAAAAGAGCAGACTGATTTTTGTGAAAGAGAAAATACTGGAGAGGCACATCAAATATTTTACTTCAGAATACCTAAAATCATTATATGGTAACAATGAATAAAAACAACTAATAAAATTCATCAGACATTATTAGTTGCTTTTAAGTAACAAATGATTATGTATATACCATAATCATATTATATATGTTACATATTACAATTTTATCCTTTGGATAAAAGGTCAGTATTTATATTGTACTATCCTCAAATATTTATACCGTACTATATTCAGAATGTATCTCCCCAGCTTAAAGCTCTTCACTAGTTGAAATATGTGAACTTAGTCAGCCCCAGTCCATCTTTCTAGGAAAATATCCTCCCCAGTGGAGTGACTAGTAGATCACAAGTAGATAGGAACTAGATTTTGAGTGAAACTCATAATCGTTTTTCACAGAAAAGGCCTCCATGATCATTTTCTACAGCAGATCCACAACCCCCATACTCAGTGTATGTTTAGAATCTGGATGTTATATAATAGCAATGACTTACATGCATGAAAAGCTTTTAAAAGTTCGACATAAGAAATGAGTCATGACTTAGTTTTTGATGCCAGACCCAGAATCAGTTGCAGTATGCTCGGGCTCAGGCAAATAAACGGGGAAAGAATAGGAACAAGAATGAAAGTATTTGACTTTAAAAAAGAGCAGAACTATTTTACTTAAATACTAATTGTTACCTGAAAATGTGTTTTGTGAATAACCAATTCGCAGGACTTCGATGTTGGTTTAGTTTTTAGTTAAATTTATAAACTAAAATAGCATTTCAACCATTTTCAACCAGCATATGAATCTTCTGAAACTCTCCAAGAAGATATTTTTAAAAAGATGTTACTTATTTATTTATTTATTTATTTATTTATTTATTTGAGAAGGAGAGAGTGAGCAGGGGGAGAGACAGAGGGGAACCTGGGTCTCTGCTGAGCGAGGAGCTTAATGAGGAGCTCAAAGCAGCGCTTCATGTGGGGCTCGCCTTGGGCCTCCACCCAGGGCTCAATCCCACAACCCCGAGATCTTGACTTGGGCCAAAAGCAACAGCTGGTCCTTTGACCCACTGAGCCACCCAGGCACCCCGACAAGAAGATATTGCCAGATTCCTTCTATGGGTCCAACCATTGATTGATTTTTTCCCCCTGCACTATAATGGCATTTATAAACTGCATTTATTTAAAAAAAAAAAAAAGACCATTGATTTTCTTATACTTTGGCCTCTTTTTCCTTGATGGCATCAGGATTTCCTAGGTGGAAATGTAAGGGATGAAAAAACTGTGAATGAACCCACAGACAATTGCTTGATGGATTTTTAACTCTTTTGTCTGACCAAGTTTTGAGCTCATCACTTCGGTCATAGGGTAATCCTCCTTTGTCACTGGATTATGATTTATTGACTAATATATATTTTGCCACATTTTTTGTTCTTTTGTACATATTTTTCTGAATTCAACAAAAGTAATGAGATACATGAAAATGTAGGAAAGTAAGATCCATTGTCAAAATAACCAGGACCAGATATGTCCTAGATGTTGGAATTACTGGACAGAGATTTTATAGGTTTTTTTTTTTTAAGATTTTAATTAGTCATCTGAAAAAGAGAGAGAAAGAAAGCACATGAATAGTGCACGGAGGAGCAGAGAGAGAGGGAGAAGCAGACTCCCCAATGAGCAGGGAGCCAGGACCCAGAGATCATGACCTGAGCCAAAGGCAGATGGTTAACTGACTAAGCCACCCAGGCCCCCCGCCCCCCCGCCACCAATAGAGATTTTAACAAACTGTCATATACATGTGAGAAAGTGGACAGCATGTATAAACATCTAGGGTTGCTGTAAACCACAGGTTTGGCCATGTATACAGCGGGCCTGGGAGATAAGGGGCCCCACAGGACCAGGAAAAGGCACATGCCTGTCTTCCTGGGGACCTTTCTCGGGTTCTCCAGGCCCTGTTGTCCTCACCTTATATATCTGCATACTTGTTTTTCTCATTTAGATATCCCATCTTTTTATCTCTAAATGTCCAGATGTTAAATGCTGTCCCATTTATGAACTCTTATTATTCTCTGCAATAACAAAAGCAGCAACAGTAGTCACAGTAGCTAAAGTTACTGTGCCAGGCACTTTTCTAACTATCTGACATGTATTATCTCATTTAATCTTCATAAAAGTTCACTAACATAGGAAACAATTCATACTTTCTTCAGAGTTAGCTTTCCAAAGCATAGACTGTCTTTATCATATGTTTAAAAGAACTCTTTCCGTGTTTTCCATTGTATATAGGACAAAATCTAACTTTCTAGCCCTGTCTGTTGACTTATATCTCCTACATCTCTACTCAATGCTATAGTCACATTAGATATGATTTCTTGCACATGCTATGTGACTTAATATACATATTCTTTAGGGCAGCTAATTTTTCAATCCAAATAAACTTACCCCAAATTAAACTTTCATGCCCCAGTCCAAATGCCATTTTATTCATCCAATCAATTTGGAGATACAAAGATTAATAAGTCATGGTCCTTGCCTTTGAAAATCTTCCACTCTGGAGGTGATTCTGACAATATGAACACTTGCATAGTATAAGATATGTTTCTCTATTCTCAGCCAGAGTCAACCAGTCCCACTCTGATCCTGCACCTTCCTCAGACACTTACTTACTCTTTTCTGCCTGATTTTAACCTGTTTTCTCACTAATTTATAAGTTCTTTGAAGGCCACAGAAACAATAAATTATTCAACAAATATTGGTTGGATGAGAGGTTTGGTTTAATAGAGACCAGCCAAATAGAGCTTTTAGGAAAACATCAGCTGATCCAAGGATGTCATATAGAGCCCTGCTTCAAACACTTTCATAGAAATATTACAAATATTATAGTCAAGAAAGAATGCTCTAGGACTTTCTTTGTTGTAATCTTTAGAATCATCTAATGAGTCTTTTTTCATATTTTCTTCCATATGGCTCGTAATTATTGGTACTGACTTGTTGGTTGAGCTGGAGTCTAAAGGATATAAAAGCAGGAGGGTGCACAAGCTTGGAGTCCGACTGATTTGGGATTATTTCAGGGCTCTGCTAAGACAGTTAAGAGGAATGTGATCTTGGGCAGGTGTCCTAACCTCTGCAAGCTTCAATTTTCCCTCTGTGAATTGAAGACAAAATACAAGCCTCAGTGGCTTATGAGAATTAAAGATGATATATGTTTAGAAAAGAGCCCAATGCACAGTGTTGAACCTCTAACAATCTTTATTATGGAAAGCACGCTGCTAATGTAATACCAAAAATGTTATCTGCCTTTCTCTCTCAAATACTGCTAGCTTCATCTGCAGCTATGTGAGACATAACAACATTCAGCAACTAAGTAAAATGGCAAAAGCCCACAACTGTTGCCAACTATTTAATTAATTGTTTGGTACTTGGCATGTTGGTTTTTAGTTAAGATACCCAGTCTAATGGACGATTGCACAATATAACACACCAGCCAATTAAAGTAACTGTACATCCCCTTGAAATTATTCAGTTGTGAGAATTATACAACCCTGGAAAAGCATTTGTTTCTTCTCTCTGTCAGATATCTTTTTAGTGAATTAGGGGTGATAATAATTATCCTTATTTTCAGTACTAAGCTTAATGTCAGTTTTGTTTCTTTCTTTATGGGGAAAATATGATAAGGACCATGGGGAAAAGAATTGGTTCAATGTTTATAAGATGTAAGGTGAGTAAATATAATTAAAATACCAAAAAATGATGAATTCTAGTAATTATAGCAAAGTAGAAATATTTACTTACGGGATTAAATAGCAGTTTAGAAGCAGAAATGAAGCAAACAATACTTTTTAAAAAATATTTTATTTATTTATCTGATAGAGAGAAAAAGCAGGAGAGAGAGAATGAGAATACAAGCAGGGGGAGGCACAGGCAAAGGGAGAAACCAGTTCCCCGCTGAGCAAGGAGCCCAATGTGGGGGTAGATCCCAGGACCCTGAGATCAAGATCTGAGCTGAAGGCAGATGCTTGACCAGCTGAGCCACCCAGGCATCCCTGAATAATACTTTTTAAAGCATGAGTAGCTGTGCATTTTAGTAATAGGTTTAATAAAAAGTTATCATTACTTTTTTGTGGTTCTAAGACTTTACACAGTGTTGAGGAAAAACAAACAATCTGAATAATATATGATTTTGTTTTGCTTGTGTAGAAGGATTAGTGCATTTGATCCTTGAACAACACAGGTTTGCACTGCACAGGTCCACCTATACATGGGTTTTTTTCGATAAATATTGTACAGTCCTGTAAATGTATTTTCCTTATGATTTTCTTACTAGCATTTTCTTTTCTCTAGCTTACTTTATTATAAATATACAGTAAATAATACACATAATATACAAAATATGTGTTAATCAACTGTTTTTGTCATTGGTAAGGCTTCTGGTCAATAGTAGGTTATTAATAGTTAAGTGTTGAGGGAGTCAAAAGGTAAATGCAGATTTCTTTTTTTTTTTTTCAAAATTTATTTAACAGAGAGAAACACAGCCAGAGAGGGAACATAAGCAGGGGGAGCGAGAGAGGGAGAAGCAGGCTTCCTGCCAGGCAGGGAGCCCAGTGTGGGACTTGATCCCGGGTCTCCGGGATCATGACCTGAGCCGAAGGCAGTCACTTAACCAACTGAGCCACCCAGGCACCCCTAAATGCAGATTTCTGACTACACAGAAGGTTGGGGCCCCTAACCCCCTGTTGGTCAAGGCTCAATTGTATGAGAAAATGTATATCAAATGTAAATGTGCTTTTTCTTTTTCTTTTCTTTCTCTCTTTCTTTCTTCTTTCTTTCTCCCTCTCCCTCCCTCCCTCCCTCCCTTCCTCTCCCTCCCTCTCTCTCTCTCTCTCTCTCTCTCTCTTTCTTTCTTTCTTTCTTTCTTCTTTCAACAGTTTAACATAGACAAAGAGGCTGGGGAAAGACAGATTTACCACCGGTATTGCATGGAGCGGGCCTCTGTCCATTGTGCCCATGTGTTCACCACAGTATCCGAAATAACAGCAATAGAAGCAGAACATATGCTAAAGAGGAAGCCTGGTAATTATCTCTGAGTTTGTCACCTGCTTTTCAATCCGAAATGACATTAGAGTCTAAAACTTTTGTTTGAAACAAAAAAGTATGAAATAATAGAGGAAAAATTGCATTCACTATTACCATCTTTACACATATTTTAATCGTCAATGTCACTAGTTCTGTAGTAACACCAACTCTAAGCCATATGCAGAATGTGGTAGTATTCAGTCTGTGCTTGTTGAATAAATGGGTTGTCCTAGAAATGTACCTATGCCCTAGGGTTGTCACAGTGAGCTGGTATGTGTAAGCAAGTTAAGTTTTCTATTTTAAGAAAATAAAAGTTCAGAAATTATCAGAAATTTGTATGAGACTATCCCAATCCTACATCTTATGGCATTGTCTCATTGGTACTGTTTATTAGAAACTTATTGTTTCACCCCTCCCAAGACCTTGAAAGCTTTTCTGGGAACTCTCCCCAGACCCATCCAGAGGTTGCAATGCCCAGAGGGAGGCCTGTTCATAAAAATGACCCTGTCACACAGCCACAGCTGATTGGTTCAGAGGTAGATACCTAGTATAAACCAGCCAATAAGAATACTCCCGTGGGAAATAGTCTAAACAGATGATTCTGCAGGGAGGCACTCTTGAAGGTAGATGTGTCAGCTTTGCAGCTGTTGGCGGTGTCCATTTTTCTTTTCCGTTGCATGGGATGCAAAAAAGGCTAAACTAGGGGCGCCTGGGTGGCTCAGTTGGTTAAGTTGCCTACTCTTGATTTTAGCTCAGGTCATGATCTCAGGGTTGTGAAATCTCCCAGTGGGGCTCCAAGCTCAGCAGGGATTCTGCTTGAAATTCTCTCTCTCCCTCTTCCCCTGCCCCTCCCCTGCTCACAGGCACGCGCATGGGTGTGCTCTCTCTCGCTCTCTCTCTCAAATATATAAAATCTTTTTAAATTTTTTTTAAAAAGGGGATACCTGGGTGGCTCAGTCGGTTAAGCGGTTGCCTTTGGCTCAGGTCTTGATCCCAATGTCCTGGGATGAGTCTCACATCGGACTCCATGCTCAGCGGGGAGCCTGTTTCTCCCTCTCCCTCTTCCTTCCCACTCTGCCTGCTTGTGTTCTCTCTCTCTCTCCCTGTCAAATTATGTATTCTAATGAATATATCCTCTTTCTTTAATCCTTGTGAACTTGTCTCTAGTTGTCTTTCTTCCAGATACTAGCTGGAGGAGGTATTTCAAGAGGTTAGATAATTTAAAAATTTTTTAAAAATTTAAAAATTAAAAAAAGAAAGAATCCAATAAATTTGAATAATGGCAGCATAAAGATCCTATGTTGTTCTCTTGTCTTTCTAAGGATTTCCTAGGGTTCACTTGGATTCTCACTGTCATGCCCCTTACAGAAGTTTACGCCATCAATATGCTTTTTCTTTCTTGTTTCTTATCTACAGTATCCTTTACTGTGCTTACAACAATGTTTTGTTTTTTTTCCTATTCTAAAATAAAACTTTCTCTTGAGGCTCCTCTCCTATTGAATGTCTACACAATCTTATATCCTTCCTCCTGCTGCCAAAAGTATAGCTTCGTTTGTGAAACACTGGAAAAATTCTGGAGGAATTAAAGTCATAATAAAGTGATATTAATATACATTCTTGGCTTCTATATCTTTTTTGGACAAGATTGCTGACTGTCACAGTAGATAAAAAGGTATAGACCTCAGAGCCCGGCTGCCTTAGTTTTATCTTAATTTATTTTAAAGATTTATTTATTTATTTTAGAGGGAGAGTGCATGGGATGAGGGGAGCAACAGAGGGAGAGAGAGACTCTCAAGCTGACTCTGAAGTGAGCATAGAGTCCATCACAGTGCTTGATCTCATGACACTGAGTTCAAGACCTGACCTGAAATCAAGAGTCGAAAGCTTAGCCAACTGAGTCATCCACCTGTCTGCAGGCTGCTTTGGTTTTAGATCCTACCTCTGTTACTTTGTAGTTACTTGATCTTGGGCAAATAACTTAACCTCTCTATAGGTCAGTTTCTTCACTTATAAAAGGTAGATAGCAAAGTAAGTACCTTTATATGTTTCATAAAAACTAAATTAATATTTATCAAATACAGTAGAGTTTAGAGCAAAGTAAATGCTAAATAATGTTATGGAGGGTCACCTGGGTGGCTCAGTTGGTTGAGCAGCTGCCTTCGGCTCAGATCATGATCCTGGAGTCCGAGGATGGGGTCCTGCATCCGGCTCGCTGCTAGGCGGGGAGCCTGCTTCTCCCTCTGACCTTCCCCTTCTCGTGCTCTCTCTCTCTCTCTCTCTCTCTCTCTCTCTCTCTCTCTCTCTCTCAGTAAATATATAAAAATCTTGACAATAAACAAATAAATAAATAATGTCACGGGAAGGGAAATACATTGTAAGAGGAGATTGTCGACTACCCTGATCACACTGTAGGAATTATTCACATGAGGGCTTTCACTAGAAATCTTGGCAACCTAAAATTGACTCTGCTGTGGAGTATAGGATTTGCCCAATTACTTAGTAAAAAATCAGAAGAACCGGCAGTTTGTTATTGTTGTTGTTTTTATAAGAAATGACCAAGAAACTTGCCTTTGTGGAACCATTTCAAAAGATAGCTTGTTAACTGTAAAATATCCTTCAAAATGATGACACACTTATAATTCTAGCTCAAATCTCCATTGCAAAAATGTCCATTGTCACATGTTCAATTTTTTTTGACATCGCTTCTTTTTAAAATTTCATTTGTTTTTGCAAGGGGCACCTGGGTGGCTCAGTTGGTTAAGCGACAGTTTTCGGCTCAGGTCATGATCCTAGAGACCTGGGATCGAGCCCCACATTGGGCTTCCTGCTCGGTGGGCAGCCTGCTTCTCCCTGTCTCAGTCCCTCTGCTTGTGTTCCCTCTCTCGCTGTGTTTCTCTCTGTCAAATAAATAAAATATTTTTTTAAAAAATTTCATTTGTTTTTGCAGCAACCCATTTATTCAAGTCACTAGGTAGTTACCATCTTATACCCTGAGGAGTCTTTATCTTTCTTGTCACCGGCTAATTATTCTGGAAAACCAAAAATGTCTTCCTGCCTGAGTAAAATCTTCTGGGAATTAGAAATAAAGGACTGCCCTTCCAATTTTCCAAATAGAACATTTCCCATACACTTGGCCAAACAAGATGCTAGGAGGTAGTTTTGTGCAGACTGTGGCTAGAGACACAATGTGTGGAGGCAGACTGCATACATTCTACTCCCATTGACATTTGTGTTCTCCGGCAGATTCCTTAACGACTCTGGACCTGTTTCTGCCTCTGAAAATGCAGATAAGAACACCTACTCCATTCACTTACATTATAATTAGCAATAATCGAGCCTCAGATAAACCTCATCGGCTACCATACCGCCATGGTGCAAAGCTAAATGAGTTACATTTTAAATCATTTTGAGCATTTAGAGCAACAGCCATCAATAAATGAAAACTATAATACTCATTATTTGTGCTCTTAATTAGAGGTTTCATTGAACTAGTTAATGTTATTTTGGTCACACACCCCTAAATTCCCATTTCAACAATTTATTGTGATTTTTTTTTAAAGATTTTATTTATTTGACAGAGAGAAACACAGCTAGAGAGGGAACACAAGCAGAGGGACTAAGAAAGGGAGAAGCAGGCTTCCCACCGAGCAGAAAGCCTGATGTGGGACTCGATCCCGGGTCTCCAGGATCATGACCTGAGCCGAAGGCAGTTGCTTAACCAACTGAGCCACCCAGGCGCCCCTATTGTGATTTTTTAAAAGATTTTATTTATTTATTTGACACAGATCAGAAATAGGCAGAGAGGCAGGCAGAGAAAGAGGGGGAAGCAGGCACCCCACCGAGTGGAGAGCCTGATGTGGGGCCTGATCCCAGGACCCTGATATCATGACCTGAGCCGAAGGCAGAAGCTCAACTCTCTGAGCCACCCAGGCACCCCTTATTGTGATGCTTTATGAATTTTTAGCTCTATGATAGAAACTAGAAATGTTAAGGGACATCAGATTTGATTTATTTATTTATTAAAAAATTTAATATACTTATGCACACTATTTTGCTACAATGGTACCCCCTCTCAAAAGAAGATTTTTGTGATGATTTATTTTTGCCTTTCCAGACGTAGTTACTCCAAATGGCTTAAATGTTAAGAAATTTTCAGCAGTGCATGAGTTTCAAAATCTACATGCCATGTACAAGGCCAGGATCCAAGATTTTGTTCGAGGTCATTTCTATGGGTATGCTCTTCTTTATTTAAAAAGACCTATGGCATAGAGAAAACAAAATTGTTATAGTAAATGTTTATCTTTCCCAATCCCCTTTGAACTTTAACAGAATTCATTCGTACATTTTGTTGTTGCCTTATTTTATTTGAAACTGTTCTGTTTTGTTTCAGTCATCTGGACTTCGATCTTGAAAAGACTTTGTTCCTTTTCATTGCTGGGAGATATGAGTTTTCAAACAAAGGAGCTGATATCTTCCTAGAAGCCTTATCCAGGCTAAATTTTCTGCTCAGGGTAAGAATGCTATAGAACACTGGGAGATACTTTTATAGGAGGATTTCCTTCTGTAGGAAGAAAAGAACTTTCTGGCTTCTTAAGAAGTTTCTAACAGATACGTGATTGTAAATACTTAAAATAACGACCTTATTCTAAAAATAGCTCCAGCAATTTCAATTTACCTATTAGGACCCCACGTTGTTCACTTGTGTATCTATGTTATCAGGTATTGTTTTAAGAGAGCCACAGCTTATTGTGTTCTGTTTTAAGATGACATTGTAACATTCCTTCCCCTGTCTCAAGAGTTAGTTGAGAGATAAATATGAAGAAATCAAGCAAATGAATGAGATTCACCATTTTTAATACTGATAAAGACTGTAATGGAAGATGTGGCCCGGTATATGGCACCCATAGGCTTCCTGATATTGAACCTTGCTATTAGACCTAGTTAGCTCATCACATTGCTGTGCTTCCCCAAACAAAGAAGGCCTTCAGAGGAACCTCTACCACACAGCTGGCAACCAGGCAGTTACTCTCTGTACAACGGGGGACACACACAACAGTGCTATTCCTCTCCCTACTCACCAGCCACAACTCCTCCCTGAGATGAAGAGTCTTGAACTATGAAACCAGGAGATGTCCCACCTTTTGGAAAGAAGGAGGGGAAAGGACGTTCCCACTACCATGTGGAATCAATCAGTTTTTGTTCAAGAAGGTGGGACTTAATATAGGTTCCCAATTAAGCCAGCAATAAAACCTGTGCCAATAGAAGCAGCCATACAAAATGGTACTGTGTAATAGCTAGTGATTAAAGTTATTGGTTTATATTCTAATCTTATCGTGTAAAAATATAGAATAACAGTAAGCTATAGGAGACCAATGTAGAATTTCAGTCTTACTGAGATATCAAGACAACCTAAAATTTCCTGAGCTTGTACTGTTCTCCAGTTAGTTCTTTTTCCTTGGACATAGATTTATTTTTGCCTTAGAGCACACATCTGACCAAGTATGCTGAAAGATTTATTGATACTACTTAACGAGGAAATAATACATTAATAGAAACCCAACTCTGTAAAATAAGACTGAAGACCAAATAGATTATTCTAGAATAGGCTGGAATAATCTTATTCCATAATATTTCCTGGTATGTGTATATTCAATAAGCTTTATAGATAGACTCAAAGTTATTTCAAACATGTATCCTGTTTAGGGACACTATTAATCAATTTTTCTATACACTTATTAAATAGTAACTTTATCTTACATATGAAGAAAAGGCCAATTGCTATTCTAGATAGCAAAGATCATTACAATATGAAGAATTTAAAAGAAAGAACTCTCATATAGTATATTTATTCTTTCATAGCACATTGGCTACTCTGGTGTGAGTTTCCTGTTCTCTGACTTCTGTAGATTATTCTAATAAACTGTCAGACCTTTGAGGGGGCCACAAAGTATGTGGTACCCACACTAGGCAGATAGTCATTTCCAGAATACATGAACATTTATATGCACACCGTTTTAAGTGAGTTTATGCTTCCATTCTCACACCCATTTGGACATGCCATTTCCTTCTGAGATGTGCTAGGGAAGAGGAAAAGAAAACAGAGTATAGAATCAAAAAACACCAGTCTGAATCCTTGCTTTGCTGATGATCTGTTATAGGAGCTCAGACAATTGAAACACTCATGCCACTCTTTCAGTTAGTAAAATGAAGAGACTGATACCTATTGTGCATGGTTATTATGAGGCTTGGGTTAATTAAGCATTTAAAGCATTCGGCACTGCCCACCGCATCAGAGGGGCTGAGCACGTGCTTGTTCCTGTATGTTAGGACTAGAAAAACAAAATGCAGCATTATGACAGACATTTCAAGAAAAAGTGTAAGTAACCTATTGGTACAAATCATTGTGAATAAACTAGAAAAAATAGAATGAAGCAAAACTAAATCCCCATGAATTTTCCAATCTGAAGTTTTAAAGAACTAATTTTGGCCTTGTAACATTAGCTCACATCCATGTGACTTTTTCTTAACACCAGAAAAGCACTGTGAGATCACTAGCAATTGTTATGTATTTTACTGGCTTAAGGAAAATATTTTATGTTTGCATTTTCCTATTTTTAATCAACAGCTCTTGACTGAAAGACAGATTTAAATTTGTATTTCTGAGTAAAGCTTCAGGAAGGTGGATTTAATTTCTCTGTGAATCATAAATAAGTATTCCTTTTATTTAAAGATAATTTAAAACACTATTTTTTTTTAAGTCTGAGGTCCATCTGTTGATGTTTTCTTTTACCTTTGGTAGTTGACTTGTTGTGTTTCCTAATCCCCCGTTAGATGCATAAGAGTGATGTCACAGTGGTGGTGTTTTTCATCATGCCTGCCAAGACAAATAATTTCAATGTGGAAACACTGAAAGGCCAGGCAGTGCGGAAACAGCTCTGGTAATCTTATGTCTTGTGAATGTTCTCAAACAATACGTGTCAACACATTTTTTAACATGCATAATTTCTTATACATGTCCTTGAACTTTTTTCTTTAAGATTATTATAGCACAAGGGGCGCCTGGGTGACCAAGTCGGTTAAGCCTCTGCCTTCAGCTCAGGTCATGATCCTGGGGGTCTGGGATCAACCCTCCACGCTGGGCTCACTGCTCAGCAGGGAGTCTGCTTCTCCCTCTCATCCTCCTCTCTGTTCCTGCTCTCTCTCTCTCTCACAAACAAATAAATAAAAAATCTTAAAGAAAAGATTATTATACCACAAATGCTACTTGGTTACCTTCTCATAGGCTGCTATATCAGAGTATGTAGTGCCTATCAAGCTGTGTTACTATAAAAACTTTGGAATGAGCCACCACGGAAGGATAAAAATCTGTAGAAATCTTTAAAGATGGGTTGAATTTATTTTTAATTTTATTGTGAAAATTTAAAAATGAATGCCAAAGCAAAGAGATTTAGTATAATGATCTCTTCCATGCCCATAGCCGGGATTCAACAATCACCAATGAATCTGCCATCTTGTTACATCCAGACTTCCATCCACAGCCCCAACCTGCCCTTCACCCTTGCCTGAATATCATCAAGCAAAAAGATGTTAGGTCTGTGGGCCGCTCGGCGTGTTCTGCTGCCTCCGCTCTGGAGGTGTGAACTCGAGCTAAATTGACAACTGGGAAAAACAGTAGAAGAGGTTCCACAAAACAAAACAGTAATTTCGAAGGATATTCTGACATAACATCAGTATGGCTGTGGCAAACAGAGATTTGAAACTGCGACACTGTTTAAATTATAAATCTTCCAATTCGTACAGGGACATTGCACATTCTGTGAAGGAAAAATTTGGGAAGAAACTCTATGATGCATTGTTAAGGTAGGTGCGGGGACTACTTAACACTTCAAACATTTTGGGACTCTGTTATTCAAATTTAGCAACTTATACACTATCATGTATATCTTTTGTTCTAAATATAAAGGAATTGTTGTTATCCTTTGAATATGTATTATATCATAGGAATAGGTTTTGTTTTATCTTTCATCTAATGAATGCTTATAAACAGGTTGTACAAATGAGAATATATTCACATATGCAAATAGGTTCTAATTCAATGGGACTCTCATTAAGGGTTAATATGTCAATATGAAACTGAGGGAGATTTAGTGAGATTTTTAAGTCAAAATATATATTGACTTTATATATTACGTACATATATTTACTTATATATTAAGTTAAAATATTTGTTAACCTTAAGTAATATTAAGTAACATATTTACTTAATGAATAATAAACATTTAAATACATAATAAAATAAAGGAAATATATAAATGTATAAAAAATCTAAATAATTAAATCAAATAAAAATATATTATAAAATAAGAATAGTACATATAAAATATAAGGATTTTATTAGAATAGGAAGAGAAAGCTGTGCTGACTCCTGACTGACGGTGGCAGACATGCATCATTTCCTTTTACTAGTAAAAATATCAAATTATAGATGGACAATTATGGCCACTTGTAAATATATTCAAGAATAGACAAAATATAATGAAAATGTCCTCCTGATGGTCAATATTAATGCTCTAAAAATGAGTTTTAAGGAACACCTGGGTGGCTCAGTCCTCAAGCATTGGCCTTTGGCTCAGGTCATGCTCCCAGGGTCCTTCCTGCTTCTTCGTCTCCCACTACCCCTGCTTGTGGTCCTGCTCTCACTATCTCTCTCTCTATCAAATAAATAAATAAGATCTTTTTTAAAAAAGTTACAATTTAGAAAATAAAAATAAATAAAAATGAATTTTAATTTTTTAAAAGATTTTATTTATTTATTTGATAGAGAGAAACACAGCTAGAGAAGGAATACAAGCAGGGGGATTGGGAGAGGAGGAAGCAGGCTTCCCGTCAAGCAGGGAGCCTGATGTGGGGCTCGATCCCAGGATCCTAGGATCATGACCTGAGCGGAAGGCAAACACTTAACGACTGAGCCATCCAGGCGCCCCAACTTTTTTAAAATTAATATATAATGTATTATTTGCTTCAGGAGTACAGGTCTGTGAATCATCAGTCTTAAGCAATTCATAGCACTCACCATAGCACATACCCTCCCCAATATTCATATATGCTATTAAAATTGTTCTTTTATCGAACTTCTTCATGCTCTAGGAATTTGTCTATGAGCATCATCAGGAAACGATGTTTGCTTTATAGTTATTTTTAAAGTGCTTAGAACGCTGTCCGACACATAGGAGGCATTGAATTAGTGCCAGTTATTTTTATTTTTATTAACATTGTTTTGCCCACAGAGGAGAAATTCCTGACATGGACAATATTTTGGATCGAGATGATGTAACAATTATGAAAAGAGCCATCTTTTCAACTCAGGTAATAAAGAAAAGAGTACCCAACACTCCCATGATTGCTCAAATCAAGTTATATCGATATTTTAATTTATTGGAATAGGCTAATTTGGGAAATATATAAACCCAGGAGCTAGAAAAGTCTCTTATGCATTCACCTAAATGGAAGTTTTGCTTATTTTCTTTTACGAGTGCTTTCCAGGGCTCTTTTAAAAAATTTCATGGAACTTATCTTATATCCACTTAAAAAATTCCTTTGGAACCAATATGTCCATTTGAAAAACCATATATTGCAATGAAAACAAAATAGTCCCTAAATTTTTTGAAAAGCATAGCATTTTGAGTCATGATTGAGAAAAGGTGAATGTTTCTCAGTTGAGAGGACTTTTTGCAAAAATGGAAGATAGGCATGCACCAACATCTTGTCATAACAGTGAGGCATCAAGCACCATCAGAGGACAGCCCTGTTAGAAGGATCCAGGAGAGAAGTTCATCTTGAATCACAACTTTAGGAGAGGAGTTCATCTTCAGGGCACCTTCATTCCAAGTAGGTCTTAAGAGTAGTCAAGAAGTCTAGGCCTTTCACATAGTGACTGCAGGTGAGAAACAGAAGTGTCATGTGTTCATAATATCCGAACGAAGTTCTTCAAGCCTTTATCCTCTTCTGAAACCCGCTTAAAACTTAGTCATCATCATTAGTGTCTCCAAAAGATGGAAGGCATAAAGGTTGGATGACATGTTACCAGTGACCTATTGTTGAAATTAGTCATACTTATTAATTCTTTCCACAATTGACATTTTCTTTCCTCTGTGACTTCAGCGACAGTCTTTGCCTCCAGTGACCACTCACAACATGATTGATGACTCCACCGATCCCATCCTCAGCACCATTAGACGGATCGGACTTTTCAACAGCCGCACGGATAGAGTCAAGGTAGAACTAATTGATTACATAAGGCACTTCAAAATGGCATAAAATATACTTTTTCAGAATTTATTAGAAGCCTCCCATATTTGTTTTGATACCTTTCAGAACTATTTCAAATAAAATTAATTTTATTTCAAATGAAAGTAATATTTCTAAAAGAAATTAATTCTGTTTCCTATCTTGGGCAATTAAAATATAATGACTATTTTAGGATCACTTGTAACATTGTATAATACCATCAGTAAGAATAGGGAAATTGCCTAATTTTTAATGATAGAAACATATTCTATGAATTGTTTTAGTGAATCTCTGAGATGAAAATGAGTTGTCTTTGTTTCTTCCTGATAAAGTTCAACTTTAAGGGGATAATACAAGAAGCTCCAGTTTCAGAGAATGTGGCTAATATTTTTATGGAATGTTCTATAGACCAACCCATTCTTTTGATGCTTGAATTTCTAAATGATTAAGCACAGTGTGAGCTGTGTGACTAACACCTGGTTTCTGCTCCTGTGGAACTTAGCCTCTCTGAAGTGTACTGAGGGGTACTATGCTCAGGCACAGGACTAGCTGTGGGACACAATGGGGAACATGTAAACAGACAGTTGCTTATGTCTACTCAATCCCATTCACCAGTATTCAAAATCAGGTTGTCACAAGCTTTTACTAATCTTTTCAAAGGTCCTTTAGTGCCCTTCAAATATAGATCTTTTACCTATTCTTTTCCTTCTGATTCTGAGGATTGCTCTGGGATCTCATTCCCTCTGACATTCTTGGGAAACTTACCCCCTTAACCCTCCCTTGTACTGCAGGTTTACTAGCTCCTTCCCTTGCTGTCCACAAATATTCTGGGTCTTCTCTTGATGTTCTTAAATGTTTTGGTCTTTTCTATTCTTCTCTGAAAAATCTTTTGAAAAAAAATAGTCTATTTGTAAATTAATTCATCCTGCTGCATTTAGTACTGGATATAGGCATGAGTAGATGTGGTGGAGGGAGACTACTTAGGGACCTCGCCACAGCACAGCTGAGAGATAATAAGGGACCCTTACAAAGGCCATGTTGGAAGTGCTGGAGAGGACAGAATAATGGAAGAGGTGGTTGCATATAGAAAAGATCATACTTTGTAACCAGTGGTCATCAGGAGGGAAAAAGAGGAAGAAGGCAAGGATAACCTTCTGGCTTCAGTATTTATTCTGTACTTTCTAAAATCTAAGGAAAGTCTTTATCAGAGTGGGCTTGAGGATCACATCAAGAATGGAGTTTAGGTCTTTGTAGATTGCATTTCAGTTATACGTGAGTTATGCAAGTTAAGATGTTTCATGGGTACTTAGAAAGCATAGGGCAATCATGAAGGGAACTGTCAGTGGAGGGCTGCAAGGGATACGAGGGAATGACAATGCTGCCATGCTGGAAGACCAGGCAGGATGAGCAGAGAAAAGTGTTGACCTAAGAAAACCTCAAGATTTAAGAGGATATTAGAGGAGGAAAAGTCAGTATAAGAAGAGATCAAGAATTAAAAGAGAAAAATATCTCAGAAATCAAGACAGGAGAAGTTTTCATAATAGTAGATAGCAACAGCTCATAGTACAGAATTAAATGATACAAGATGTTTATAAAATGTCCCATGTGATGTTATCTCTTCCATTTTAAACATGTTCTCCATGCACACATGCGTGCATATGTAGACACCCACACATGTGTGTATAGTTCCCTGTGCCGTGGAATTACCCATTGCCATGGGTGACTTTTTTCCCCTCATTTTTGTTTCTGCATTTCCAAAATTTTTACCTCCAGCACACATCCCATAATAGGCAGGCTACAAAGTTTTCCTTGGAAATGCAGGGCTCTCCCAAGGGTGCACTGTCCTTTACACTTTTCAACATGATTGGATCTGCAGAAACTTACCTCCGTTCAGAGTGTATCAGCACTAACTTGATCTCATTTTCATGTAGTTGAGACCAATCCTTCTCAATTTTTTTCTCTCTTGGAAAGGAAATAGTGACAGAAAGAAAGCCTATTATTTTCCTGTAGCTTTCTGTTCGACAGAACTTTGCCACACATATTTAAATCTGTGGTTCTTCCTTTAAGGATCTGTTGGGCACTTGGCACATGTTATGTACAATAAATATAGACAGACAAGGGACATGGAGCCATGACTGTGGTTCATGCTTCCTTTGTTCTCGGAAATACTGAGTCTGGAAGGTTTCCTGAAATTGGGAGCTCTGAACAAAGTATGCTCTGCTTGTGTGTGTGTGTGTGTGTGTGTGTGTGTGTGTGTGTGTGTGTGAATATGGTAACAGTGAAGCCATTTCTCAGGAAAGGACAAGTACATTATTTCCTAATTATGTTAAACACTTCATCCCTCTGTGTCTTTGCTGATGTTATTCTCTCTTTCTGAAGGGCCCTTATCTCAGCCATTCTAACAGCTCCTTTGGGATCCAACCTAGAAGTCATCCCTTCCTTGTGTTTGTCCTTAACGTGCATTCATCTACTCCAGGCAGAGCAATTGCTTTCTTATTTGCATTCTCAAGGTGCTTTATATCTACTACAGATATAGGAATCAGTGCACCAAGTTATTTGTATTTTTTAAATATGTATGTTCACTCCTTCAGTGAGACAGTGAGCTCTTTGAGGCAGCGATCATGTCTCATACACATTTTCAATTTTCATTCTCTGAGAAGCAGACACCAAGACAGGATTAGATGTAAAAACACTTATTGGTAAAAATGCCTGTGCGGGATGGAGATTGGGTTATGGGAAAAATAAAAATTAAGTTAAAAATAATAAAATAAAATCAGAAAGATTTGCATTAAAAAAAGAAGAGAAAACAAAAGCAGACAGGAAAGGATAGTCTACATGGTGGAAAGCGGGGAAGGAGATGAGGAGGGAAGACCCACAGACTGCAGCCCAATGTTAAACATCTCTCAAACTTTTTTTTTACAGAGTTAAATGTCAATAACAAAAACTAGAATTAATAAAAATTAACAAATGCATGAAAAATATACACACCTAGCAGCACTGTGTAGTGACTCATAAAGGGAAAAAGCAGACCACTAAGATGACTGGTTAGCTAGGGGAAGGAAACACACACACACACACACACACACACACACACAAAAGCACGTGCACTCCTGTGTGCACCAAAAAAAATTGGTTTTCAACAATACAATCAATCTATAGCTTAGCCAGATTCCAAATTATTTTCCAACACTTCCTTTCTTAATACAAAAGATACCTCTGTGTGTGTGTGGGGGGGTAATTATGGTTTCCTGTGACTTATTTTAAATACATTAGCATTACTACATACTTCATTTCCCCTATGTAAACCTTTCCCTTGTGTTTTACTTTCATGTGTTTCATTCACCTACCAGTTCCAGGTTGGTAGGCAGATAGCTTCCTTATTCTGTGAGCAATTACATGCAACAACTTTAATAGCGTTTCCTATTAGTCAGAGTAGGGATTTTACAAACAAAAGTTGTCTATTAAAAGAGCCACTGGTTGTGCAGAAATGAGTTGGCACTGGAACCCATCCCTGCCAGGGCTATAGGCTAGAGCAGCTGTTGTAACTGCTCAAGAAGGGAAGCAATTGGGGCTGTCAATCAAGATCCCTTTGCCTTTAAGTCTCTACCACTTAATCAATTTGCAAATTTACTTATTCTACCTCAGTTTTCTGTAAAATGGTGGTAAGATAAGCCCACACTCACAGAATTATTGTGAGGCTTAAATAATTAATAGATGCTGCAGTTAGTGCAGCCCATGGCATGTGGTGTGTGCTTGATAAATGTCAGTGTTTATCTGTACTTAGCCCGGTACTTAACATATGGTGGGTACTCAGTGACTTTTGGAAGAGAGTGTAAACAGAGTTTGATGAGAGTAGAAAAGGGAGGATTTCTCTCTGCCTGGAGAATTGTAGACATGTTAGCTAGATCTTGAGTTTATCAAGCACGAAACAGTTCACCATGCAGAGAGCTGGCAGCAGTAGATAAGAAAGCACAGAGATATGAAAGTGCATGGCTTCTGTGGTGTGCACGGAGAAGGGAGTTTGTCTCACACAAATTATGTTTATATAGGTAAGCTCATGAATGGTTTGATACTTTGGTTAATATCATAAAGCAAATGAACACAAGAAATAGAAGAATAGCCCCTTCACAACAATACATGTTCCAAGCACTGAGATAAGTTTTGACCAGTTCAGAATTATGTATTTTATTTATGAATAATATCCTTTAAAAGCTTAACACTGACTCATTTGATCACCTGCATATTTGCTGAACTATGTTGGGTGGTCCTTAACCCTCAGACTGGATTGACAAACGCTTTATATGAATGTGACCACCTGATTCAGGAAACATTGGGGATTGTTTCTAAGTTAAATTTATCATCAGTTCTGCCTTGGCAGTGGGTGTAGTGAGAAAAACCCACAGTGCAGACTCCAGGTTCTGACCCTGTTCCAGCACTTTGAGAAAACATATTAACTTCCAGGGATCTTCATTCCCTCACAGGATAAATGTGGTTAGACAACGTTTTGGTTTTTATTGGTCTTTTTCCTCTGCTGATCTGGGGCCTGCTGTGAGTCAGGTGCTTTGCTGGGGCTTTTGTATGCAGAATCTCATTTAATCCCCCTGGTAACCTTGGGCTGACCTCTAGCCTCCTTTCCTCTGCTCTGGGCCTCTGTCCTTGGCCTTTCAGGGCCCAGAGCAGCTGGGTTGTGCTGCGGTTCTCTTTGGCTGGAAACAAAACGAATGAGCCATGAAATTTTCATGTTCCAAAATGGGCTTTGGAGAGTATAAATTTTCCCAGGCTTGGGAATGCCAAAGGAGGCACAGTGAGTTTTGAATCCCTGTTTGCTGATATCTGCCAGGGATATAGTGGGCTGCTGATTTGGTGAGTGTCTAGACACAGAATCTATGCTTTTGTCTCTTTTCCTCCTGCAGTACTAAGAACTCAAATCATGGTGTGTTTTTGTTTTTGTTTTTGTTTTTGTTTTAGATTTTATTTATTTGACAGAGGGAAACACAGCTAGAGAGGGAACACAAGCAGGTGGAGTGAGAGAAGGAGAAGCAGGCTTCCCATCGAGCGGGGAGCCTGATGTGGGGTTCCATCTCGGAACTCCGGGATCATGACCTGAGCCAAAGGCAGACTCTTAAGGACTGGGCCACCCAGGCGCCCCTCAAATCATGTTTTATGGAGGAAAATATTTTATCTAATTTTACTTTGGGATTTGTGATTCTTGTAATTGAGCAAACTATCATTTTTAGGTACTAATTTTGGATATTTTATCATTTTATTGCTTAAGTTTAATGTAGGTCCCATTTGTGGATCTCCTGGCATGTAACTAATATATATAATTTATTTATAATGTTTATAATTTATTTCTAATATTAGAGTAATGAGAATGTCACAGTGTTGCTACGATTAAATGAAATAATACATGAGAACATTATAATATATAAAGTATACAACTATTATCATTGTTATATATACAAATTAGGGTTTTTCTTCAAAGTAATCTCTTTGGAAAAATATACACTTATTTTTTTACTATATGTATATGTTATATCATGTATATACAATATAAATAATATATATTTATATATGTATATTATATACTATATATTATGTTATATATTATGACATATACTATATATAGTATACATATACAACATATATCATATATTATGTATGTTGTATATGATGTATAGTATTTATATGTGTACAATATAGTATTTATATTGTATATTGCATATTATATTTATATATATAATCCCAATGCTTTTAAATCAGATTGTATTTATTTTTAATAACTACATAACTATGGGGAGAGGCTGACAAATTACCTAATAATGCTTCAAGAAAAACTTTAATAAGTAGGAGAAATTGAAGATTTCCTTCATCCACGTGACCAGTTAAGTAGCCGTTCTAGTCACAGCTTTCCAATGATAGCCATTCTCTCTCGTCTCCATCTTTGCATAACATTACAGGCAGTGTAGTCTCAGTACTGACTCATACCAGAACAAGAGATCTTAGAATTTTGTGAGCCAGTTTTAAAAATAACTATTTTTAAAAATTAAATTGTATCAATTTCAAAATATAAATCAATTATATTATAATGAAAGGTAGTTCTCAAAACTCATCACATCCTAATTGTTAACACTACATTTTACGATGATCTATGCACTTAAAATCATGTATGGCTATTGTACACACATGGTGGGAATATTCTATAATGGTGTGCTAAAAGGTGAAATGGGAAGCCACTGAAGGATCCTAAGCAGGGGAGTGCCTGGCACTTTTAAATGTTCACTCTAGTTGTACCGACTAGAGACCTTGGCAGAATAGAAGTAGGGAGATAGGTTAGGAGGTGATTATCTCCCAGTGAAAGAGGTGAAGGCTTCTAGTTGATCTAATCTAGATGAGACCCTAGTACATCTCTGTCCTTTCGTTCATTTCCCTGGGCTAACTCGTGTCTGGCACAATGGAGGACAGCCTATTACAGAGCTCCCCTCTTTCCCGCTCCAGGTAGGAACATATTGAGAAATAAAACAGCAGTCAGCTATTAGGAAAGAAAATAAACCTTTTATTGTTGGGATGACTGGTTGGCTCTGTTGGTAGAACATGTGACTTTTTTTTTAAGGTTTATTTATTTATTTGACCCTCAGAGAGAGTGTGCGCATAAGCAGAGGGAGTGGCGGGGCAGAGGGAGAAGTAGACTCCCTACTGAGCAGGCAGCCTAATGCAGGACTCCATTACAGGACCCTGGGATCATGACCTGAGCCAAAGGCAGACACTTAACCAACTGTGCCACCCAGGTGCCCAAGACCATGTGACTCTTGATGAAAGGGTTGTGAGTTTGAGCCCCATGTTGGGTGTAGAAATTACTTAAAAAAATAAAATCTTAAAAAAAAATACCTTTATTGTTAGTACAATCTGGGCTGAGGGATGTAGCTTAGCACGAGAACAAAAATGGTCATATTAACTCCCTTTCCTCCAATCTAGGCCTTGGAAACTGAGAGAAAGTTAGCCCACAAAGTAGATATTACACTGAATGGAGAGAGAGAGTGAGAAAGAAAAGCACTCAAGCTTAACTCTTTTTCTTTGTTTCTCCTCTCTCTCTCCCTGAATCTAGAACACAAGGATTCTACATATCAAAATACCGAACTGTAGGAGATTTTTTGCTTTATTTTCTTCTTTTCTTTTTTTTCTCATTAGAATTTTCCTTTTTTAGGTTATTTTGCACCCAGAGTTTCTATCCTCCACCAGCCCCTTATTACCCATGGATTATGAAGAGTTTGTCCGAGGTTGTCATCTTGGAGTATTTCCATCATACTATGAACCATGGGGCTATACTCCAGGTGTGTGGCATGTATAGACTGTGGAATGTTTTAAGTCTTATTAATCTATTATTTTATGCACATGGATATAATAGTCAAAGCTGATTTGCAATTTCTACTAAAGTTAAATTATAATAATATACTGTATTGCAAAGGAAAAATGTGTTATAAAGAGTACATATTATTGAGTTATCTCTACCAGTCCCAACTATTCACATAAAGGAGAAATTGAGTACAGGTAGGTTTAAGATGAGAAACAATGGTCCAGCAACGCTGTCCTCTAAAACTTATTTCAGAATGTTTTATTTAATTAATGGATGTATTTTATTTTAGATAGATAGCACAGTCACATAGTTAAAGAAGCAAATAGTATAAGAAGGTGCACAATGAAAAGTCTTCACACCTTAGTCACTAAAAAAGGAGATACTTTTAAGATAAATGTCAATTCAGTGATAGGTATTATGACCCTAACATCATTCCATTCAGACCCTCCACCTGTTCATCTGCCCTTTTTTTTTCTCCCCAATGGTAGATTCACAGATGTACTCCCTATTTTCCTTTTTGTCCCCTATGAGCATGTTTGTCATTGATATCAAGAGCAATGAATTTGTATTTGGACTGAAACGCCTAATTAAAAAGGAAACAAATACTTTAAATAAATGCCAATGGAAAGAATATAATACTGACTTTTCCATCTCTTATTAATAATCTGCAATTTTCCTTTTTATTTAAATATAATTCCATTTATAATTTTAAAAGGAAAGGTTCAGAAAACATTTTTATGCATATTTAATAAATTTTGCTTTCTGATCTCAGCGTCATCCAAGGGGTGCCCAACCAAGGAGTAGCTCTAGTCAAGGGTAGGGAGATCACGGTTGACATATGAAGAGGAAGAATTTTTCTAAGCCTTGTATTCCGATCCCAGAATTTTAATATAGAATTTAAAATTCTGTATAAATAGGATCATACATAAGGAGCAACATGAAATTGCTGCATCTTTTGACATAAGGTTCTGTTCTATCATTCTAGGTTCCACCAAGAATAGTTTGCCAGCACCTATAAAAATATTAAACCTCTGGGGAAAATAGATAAAATACTATCTTCTCTTGAAACATGACACAGAAAAGCTATTGATCTAACTCTTCCAGCTCTTTTGTAGTTCTAAAAATCGTTATGAGTATCAGTTGTCACTTTTACAAAGATGGTCTCTTCTTCTTACTTATGAAATAACCTCATATTATTTTTAATTGTTTATAACTGAGTATCGATCTTTTAAGATACATAAAATACATATTTCATGGATGAACTTAACATTTTGTTGTTGACTTTTGTTCCTATTATTTCTAGTAAGTAACATAATTTATTATCAAGGAAATTTCAAAATAAAGAAGTGCAAAACCAAAGCTTGAGTGACTGAAGGATGTGGGAAATCATTTGTGTTGGATAAAGAATATGTTCTACAACTTACAGCAGACTTTCCACCAAATGTCATTTTATAGGACAAAGATAAGCTTAACCCAAAATGATAGAGGAGATACATCTAGTATTTTGAGACAAAGACCAGCAAGTGTTATAAAAGATAAGCAAATGGAAAAAGAATTTTGAGAATGAGTCATTCCCTGTTTTGAATTAACTAAAGGAAGTTGGCGACTCCTCACCTAACCTGTAGTTACAGAAATAGCAAGACCTCTGATGGAATAAGTTTGGCATTAGCATATTAGATAATTCTAAATTTTTGGAATAAATTTTTATTTGATACTATGTTTAACACACTCCAAAAAGTACTCCTTTAAGTCTGTGTTTTGAGAAAATCCAATGACTATAAGTGCTTATTCCATTAAATTCATTCAATGAACATTTGGAGAGGTTATGGGTACCTCGTATTTCATTACATGTCTGTTAATGAGTATTTAATAAAAATAAGGTTCTGCAAGCTTCCTTGGAATTATAGGCAAAATTCCTTATACATATATCCATAAGAATTTTTCTGGGGAAGAATTTCAGGTTTTCATCAGATTCTCATATGGGTCAAGAATCCCTGTCCCATTTTCTCCTCCACCACTCCCTCCAAAAATTAGGAAACCACATCTCTCTAGAGATAAGCCATGAGGCAATACTTGCAGAGCAGAAGAAAAGGCCACTGTCTAAACTGCATGACTTCTTGATTAGTGGGAAATCTTTTTTTAACCCATCCCTGCTAGCCAACCCAGATTAATTCCATAATCAAATATAAATTCCTTGTTAAAAATACTGACATCCTTGTGAGTAATACTTCTTAAAAGAAACATATCCACTATTTTATCAAAAACAGGTTTTAACTAGAAGGGGAGAGAAGACTGGGGAGGGAATGGGTACAATGGACACTTGGGGAAGTGGAGAGATTTGTGGCAAGGGAGATTAATATGATGAAAGGAGTTGCTCATGTCCAAAACATACAAACTCACCACATACTTAGACACAGCTTAGAATGGAGCAAAAAATAAGACCAGCTGAAATGAGAACGGCAGGATAGAGTAGCAGTTGCAAATAGGAGCCCTGGGTCTGGGCACCAGGCTTCGAATCCCAACCCTCCCCGATTCCCTGGCTGTGTGGGTAAATTATTTAACCTCTCTGTGCCTCAGTTTCTTCATCTGTAAGATGGAGATAATGGTAGCCTCACTTCACATGGTTGTTGAGATTAAATGAGGTAATACATGTAAAGAGTTTAGTACTCTGCCTGAGACAAAATAAACATCACTATTATTAGGCAGACTTGGGCTTCTCCCCCACTCTCTGTGCATAAGAGGATATAGGAGCTGGTCTGAAGCCAAGTTTTTGTCTATTTCCTCTGGCAGCTGAATGCACTGTGATGGGTATCCCCAGTGTGACAACTAACCTTTCTGGCTTTGGCTGTTTCATGCAGGAGCACGTGGCTGATCCTACTGCTTATGGTAAGGTTTTTCATCATTTACCCAATGCAGGGAGAAGTAACCTCTAACCAAGCTAAACACAGGGTCTTCATGGAGCCTAACTCCAGAGCTATCCTGATGATTAATGTAATGTTTATACTTCTTGTTTCATTAAAAGTAGATTTAATTATGTGGTTCATAGAGAAAATAAAAATGCTATTAATATTAAGTATATTGATGTTACAGTAACTATGGCCTTAGAGTATGTAAATTGGTCAGCATCATTATTTTAAAGATCAGTGCCAAGTTAACAAAATTCACTTGAAATTGTTTAATATGGCAGAAGAATTTGCATACCACCATCTCTGTGTCTGTGTTGCCTAGCAGCAAGAAAAGCGAGATAGGATGGATTGCCTGCCTACCCATTGCCAATTTCCTGGTCTTCTGTGGCCTTCTTGTCATGGTTCTCTTTCCTCAGGCTAGAGCTGCGGTTCTCAGCCAGGGCTGCATGGTGGGAAAACTGGGGAGCCTAAAAATCACTGATCTCCAGTTCTCACCCCAGAGATTATGGTTAGTGAGCAGTCCCAAGCCAATGTATTCCCTCTACTGCTAAATTTTTTTAGCAAGATCCATTGTGTTGTCTGTGTGTTGGTGAAGCTGAAAACCCTTAGAAGACCATCACAGAAGAAATACAGCCTTAGGGGGCCCTGGGTGACTCAGTCGTTAAGCCTCTGCCTTCTGCTCAGGTCATGATCCCGGAGTCCTGGGATTGAGCCCTGCATCGGGCTCCCTGCTCAGAGGGAAGCCTGCTTCTCCCTCTCTCACTCACCATGCTTGCGTTCCCTCTCTGGCTGTGTTTCTGTCAAATAAAAAATAAAATCTTTAAAAAGAAGAAGAAATAAAAGAAATACAGCCTTGGAAGGGAAAAGATAAAACTGAGGCAGTAGGGGAGTCAGAGAGTAGGTAATGCATGTGGTAGGGTCTGTGATGGAACCTGAGGAATGGGAGAAGAAACATTCTAAGGTTAGCCCTACGTTTACCCATGCTTTGGTTTTTGTGCTCCTCAGGTATTTATATTGTTGACAGGAGGTTCCGCTCTCCGGATGATTCCTGCAATCAGCTGACTCAGTTTCTCTATGGATTTTGCAAACAGTCACGCCGCCAAAGAATTATTCAGAGAAACCGAACTGAGAGGCTCTCAGATCTTCTGGATTGGAGATACTTGGGCAGAGTAAGTTAAGTTGCAGATCAAGAGAACCACTTCAGGGCGCCTGGGTGGCTCTGTGGGTTAAAGCCTCTGCCTTCGGCTCAGGTCCTTCAGATCTCAGGGTCCTGGGATCGAGGCCCACATCCCTGCTGAGCAGAGAGCCTACTTCCTCCTCTCTCTGCCTGCCTCTCTGCCTACTTATGATATCTTTCTCTGTCAAATAAATAAATAAAATATTTAAAAAAAAAAGAGAACAACTTTAAAAAACCCACTAGACTAGGGCTGGTGGGTGGCTCAGTTGGTTGGGCACGTGACTGTTGATCTCATCTCAGGTCTTTTTTTTTTAATATTTTATTTATTTATTTGACAGAGAGAAACACAGCTAGAGAAGGAGCACAAGCAGAGGAAGTGAGAGGGAGAAGCAGGCTTCCCTCCGAGTAAGGAGCCCGATATGGGCCTTGATCCCAGGACTCTGGATCATGACCTGAGCTGAAGGCAGAAGCTTAACAGCTGATCCGCCCAGGCACCCCTCATCTCAGGTCTTGATCTCAGTGTTGTGAGTTCAAGCCCTGCATTGTGACCTGTGCTGGGTGCAGAGCTTACTTAAAAAAAAAAAAAAAGAATATCTCATTGGACTATAAAAATATAGATTCTAGTCATTATCTGCAAAGTCAACTCTGTAACATAATTGTTAAATTCTCAAGCAATATTTTTGTGTACTTTTTTACTTAAAATGAGCCGGCAGTCCTAAACCCAAATCTTCATATTTAATTTGAGTTTATAACAGCAAGTCTGTCAGATCTAATTGGAGTATTACTAGTTAGCCTTTTGTCAGTGCTTAACTTGATGCATTTCAGGTATTATTTCATGAATATGAGGAAAACATCCAAAGACACATTTTTATTTTGTTTGACCCTAAGCAATAATGTGACCATATTCCTTAAGCATGGTGGGAGTGGGAATAATATTGCTTTCAAATGACAAGTACAGGAAATACCTCCTCTCAATTATACAATAGGTTTGTAAATACCCAAATATCACATATCTTAGGACTGGATGATTTAAGAAAAAATGAATTGGTTTTGCCTTCATGTCATGTATCTTCTTATCTCCTTGACAAATGATAGACGCTGCCCTTTGCCGAGTGCCTACACATACTGATGCCAGTGCTCATCACAAGCCCAGGTGGTTCATTGTCCTGGCTACATTTTACAATGAAAGCAGAATGATAAGGCTCTTAGAAGTTGTGTTTCTTTTTTTTTAAGATTTTATTTGTTTATTTGAGAGAGAAGGAGAGAGAGAACACGGGCAAGGGGAGGGTCTGGGGAGAAGGAGACTTCCCACTGAGCAGGGACTCCAGGATCATGATCAGAGCCAAAGGCAGAGACCCAAAGGCCCCAGAAGTTATGTCTCTTATCTAAGGTCTCAAGCAGGTTTTAGGTCCCATCTTTTCCCGCGT
Organism: Spilogale gracilis; assembly: GCA_004023965.1. Lineage (NCBI taxonomy): Eukaryota > Metazoa > Chordata > Mammalia > Carnivora > Mephitidae > Spilogale > Spilogale gracilis. Next base: position 43,495 of record PITA01015921.1, read on the forward strand.
CATACTGCCTCTCTCTAGAATGAAGCCAGTGTTTTCAGACCTCTTAGCACTCAATTCAGAGTTTTCAGTAATGCCCGTATAGCTTTTCTCTTCAAATTTTTGAAATGCTTCTTTTACTTATTCTCTGGAAAATAATAAAAGTATAAACTTTCAGTTTATTTCTGATTCTTAAATTTAGGATGAATAGGTTCTGACATTTTAAAAATGTTTTTTATAACTAGGAGAATAAGATTTTATATGACTTGGTTCTTGAGATAAATAATTTTTTTAACCATGAGTTGGTTTTTCTATCATAGTATTATCAGCATGCCAGGTCCCTGACATTAAGCAGAGCTTTTCCCGATAAATTCCATATGGAGCCTACATCACCACCCACGGTAACTATTTTTTTGTATTATACATTTATTTTGAAAGCTACATTTCTTATGTATGGTAAGTCCTACCAATACCTTTTTATTTAGAATTAGTTAAGGACAGAAACTTTTATACTTTCTCATAACATTGCTTAAAGCAAAGAATAGAGGAACCGACAAATCAGACCCAGTCAAAGCCCTTGATTCCAAGTTAGCCTTATTTAGAGGCTGGGCCGATGGTCAGCTAATTCATGTCACTAGAGAAACACTTCCACATTAAAACTCTCCCTGCCTTAGTACTTGAAATCGCTGTGTTAGACACACATTCTTTTGAGAATTATTGAAAAATGCACTGGCCTGCTTTAATAGCAGGTGAATTCGCTATCCAAGGAGATGTTTGAATCAGGTGACTACTTAGCAAGTGAATTTAGGAACCACGGGAGGCATCGGACTAGATAAGTATTTATGAGTGTCTTCTGAAGCTCTCTCAGACATTTATATTCATGAGACGAGCATAGCCTCCTTGTCATCACATTCACCGAGAAGGATATAAGACAGGAAACACAGCTTGAAGTAGGACAGCATCAGACATTTCTCTTCGGTGGGATCATTCCTTATAACAGTCTGTACAGCAATCCAACAGCCAAACTTCTTAGCTGCCCCTCCACCAGGCGAAAGCTTAGGTGCAAAAAGATAAGACCCTTATCACTAGGCATGAGATCTATCTTAGCTTAATAGTTTCATGCCCCACAGCAGCCAAGATCTCATGTAAATCTCCACAGATCAGCATCCATGGCCTCCACAAGAAATATGTACAAGTATGAGAGTCATCCAATTCGGGGATTCTCAAAAGCTAGAGATCCTCATCTAGTATTTATGAATCTCTGAGGTCAGATGCAACTTGCCAACCAGGAGTCCTTCTTACCATAATCAATTTTGATTAATAACACAGCTTAAAAGTTAGCCCAAGGTAGAATTGGCTTATGCAGAAGGTGTCAGGGTTTTGAAAACCCTTCAGAATACAAATTCCACCTTTCATGTTCAGGATTTTAAGAGGAGTAATTCCTTAGCTTGATTAGGGGCAGTTGTTCAACTTAATGATAACTGAATAGTTATATTCATTCATTTATTCAACTGATTCAATTAATAACTATTGAGCTATTACTCTGAGCCAGGTCCTAAGTGAATGAATCAGCTCCCCCCACTTTTTTATTGCTTTTGGGGCCAATATCTGAACCTTGAAATGACTGTATAGGTATGACATGATAATAATGAACTCAAGTAGTTGAAATACAGAGTGATAAGTGCTGCAACTATTTTATACAGTTGTTCTCTTCACTCTAGCACATGTCTTCTCAAAGGACAAGAACCATGTTTTTCTTCTTTGTTTTCTCAGTGGCATTATGATTCCTGACCCACAGCTGTGCTTAGCACTCATTTATCAAATGAGTTATCTCCGTGAATCTTAAATAGAAGGGCAATTTGATTAAAACCTAGTGACATTTGCTTGTGTACTGAAATAAAAGTAACTGGTGGAATTTCAGGGTCAACTAAGTGGCCTGGCTTCCAGGATTCTTTCTAGTGGTGGCTGTCCAGGATGCCCACGCTCTGTAATTTTGTTGAGCAAATCTGCAAAGTGGCATGGGGACTGACAGCATCAGCACTGTAACATGACAGTGATATTAAAAGCTAGGGAATGATCACAAGCCTGGTACACATCTTTGCTCCATCACTTACATGCTGCATGACCTTGGGCAAGTCATTTGGCCTCTCTAACCCTCAATTTTCTTCTCTAAATGAGAAAAACGTATTTATTAGTGTTGTTACAAGGATTAATAAGATTATATACATACATACAGATGGCACCTGGCACATTTCAGTGCATAAGAAAAGAAAGCTATTTTTTAAAATGAATCTCTCTTGAGCTTGGTGGTACCAGAATCAAAAGGAATCAAAGATAATAATAGCCCATGAACAAACCACCAAAAATATCCAACTATGATTTGTATCAAAAGCATATGCAAAATGTTTACATCATTATAATGTTTGTGACTTATTTTTGTCTTTGGCAGACAGAAGGATTTAAATACCCCAGGCCTTCCTCAGTCCCACCTTCCCCTTCAGGATCTCAGGTCTCTAGTCCTCAAAGCAGTGATGTGGAAGATGAAGAAGAGGATGAGCGATACAATGAGGAAGAGGAGGCTGAAAGGGATCGGTTAAATATCAAGTCACCATTTTCTCTGGGCCGTGTTCCTCGTGGGAAGAAAAAGCTACATGGTGAATATAAAAACTGAATTCCATGCTTAATGAACGGAGCTAATGTACTAAGAACAGAGTAAGAGTGATTATTGAAAGAAATGAAAATGCTACAAATTTCATTTTCTTCTTCTAAGTGTTACAACAGGATTTATTCTCTGCCTACCAAGGGGAGATCAAGTGAATGGCAATTTGGTACTTTCCAATAAAATCCAAGTTATTTTCCCACACTCCTCCTCAGTAAATTTAGCCATGAGGAAGAATGTTCATTAAAGGAGGAAAACCAAAAGTGTTTTTAAAATGTTAATTTAAGGAAGAAGAATTTTCATTTGCTAGTGCTTATTTTTAAATCATCATCACCATAATCCTGTGCTTAGCATCCATACAGCTGCCATATCTATCAAATAAATCTCCCATTTTCCCTACAAAGGATCCTGATCTGAGCCCTGAACATGTCCTACATACATATTTTAAATAATTCTGTCTTAGTGATTATGTTCATGTTTCACATGATTGAGAACCATGAATTTCAATCAAAATCCATAAGAAAAAAGCTATCTTAAATTCAGATCCTGATACATGCTAACACATATTTACAAGCTCACTTGTCAACTTAATGATGGGAAGATATTACTGTCTGTGATGTACCATCTGACTATAACAATTTTTCTATTCTTTAAAAGGAAAGCTTTTTGGAAAACTTGGTGGTCAATCTTCTGTAAATGATAATTGTTAAATCCAAATGAACTAATATATGGATATTTAACTTAATATCAATATCAATGTATTAAGCTTTCGTTGATGTCTTATTTACAATTCTTTAGACATTTAAATAAGATAACCTGTGTAAAACACCTACTATGAAATAGTGCCTTATAAAGAATTATATTTAAAGCTGTCTTTCAAAAAATTAGCAAAAAGAAAATATAGAGTCTCCCTAATTATAATAAGGACATGTCTCTAACACATCCATGATGTGCTTAGAGACATTGTTGAATGACTATAGTTTAACATGTTTATGTTTTAAATGTAATGAAATCTAAATAGGCAAAATTCAAAGCAAAAAAACCCACTTTCACTCTTGGATTTTTTTTCTTTTTTTTTTTTAATATTTTATTTATTTGTTGAGAGAGAGACAGTGAGTGAGAGAGAGCATGAGAGCAGAAAAGGTCAGAGGGAGAAGCAGACTCCTCACGAAGCTGGGAGCCCCATGCGGGACTGGATCCTGGGACTCCAGGATCATGACCTGAGCTGAAGGCAGTGGCTTAACCAACTGAGCCACCCAGGTGCACCTTGGATTGTTTTTTTCCCCCACAATTTGAGTATTGTTACATTTAAATCATAGTGAACACTTTGATTGGCATACAATTTCACCTGGGTCTGCAGAGGATTTTTAAAAATTTTAGCTTGGGGAGCCTGGCTGGCTCAGTTGGTGGAACATGTGACTCTTGATCTCAGAGTTGTAAGTTTTGAGCCCCACATTGGGTGTGGAGATTACTTAAAAATAAAATATTTAAAAAAAGAAAATTTTGTGTCTGCCCAGTGCTGGCTTGTTGATGGCAAGTGAAGAGTAACAATGGCCATGTGTGAGATGGTTCAGGACTCGTGGAAGATTGCAAAATCCAGCTCTCCTACTGCCTGTCCTCTTGTTAAGAAAAAGTAGATGGATGGTGGATATAAGCCACAAATCAAACCACAGAGGAAGATGGCTACAAACTCATCTCATTTAGAGGTTCAAAAAGGTGAAATAAATTATCTAATACCCAATCCTTGAAAAATGCCCGTGGATGTCAATTAACCCAACATCTGCAGAGCAGTTTGGGGAGTCTGCACAGGAAGTCAGAAAATATGAGAAGGATTTGTCTTATAGTATAAATACTCATTTACTAAAGTGTCAGAAAGATCACATGATAAAAAGGAGTTTCAATATTATAATAACCATGAAAACATATTCCTAGTAAAGTGATGCAATGTGTGTATTCAAATGATACCCTTAGTTGGTAACTGGTTGGTCCACTGTTATTGAAAGCATGAGGTTTCCTTTGTAAAATGGCTTTAAATGTGTATATATATATATATATATATATATATATATATATATTTATTTATTTATTAAAGTACTCTCTATAGCAAACATGGGACTCAAACTCATGATTTTGAGATCAAGAGTTGCATGCTCCTTTGAGCCATCCAGGAGTCCCAGTAAAATAGCTTCTTAATATAAAATAAAATCCAAGTGATTTTTTGAATGAAAGAACAGTTCTCTGATTAGAAATGAGTACAAATGATAGAGCAGATGGAAACTCACAGACTTGGAAACACTGGGTTTTGAGGGGCATGTTTCTACCCTGCACTTGCCCCTCCATTCAGGCAGCTGCTGCCACTGGACTCCATCCCCTTGCTCCAGTCCTTTCTTCATCCTTTTCCAAGACTACTGAAGGCTTAACCAACAATAAGGAGGAACGGATAAAGATCGTTCGTAGACGACTCTGTTTCTAGCACAGTGCCTTATACACAGTAGCTGCACAAATGAATAGTCTCACTGGGAGAAATAGAGGTATAAAAAATTGATGTTTTTAAAGAATGTATGTATGCATAAGTTGGAGTACAAGAACTATAGAAAATAGTTAATGTGTACCTGACCAGCTGACAGAAGACTTTTTTTCATGCATTGTCTCACCATGTTCATGTTCCATGTTCATGTTAGGGTGAACAGAGCAAGTTTTACATGTACTGATGAGAATATAAAATGTTACAAGTGCTCTGCTAATAGTTTCCCAGGGCACAAAAAGGACATAGGAGAGGGACTGGTCCAGGGC